>JACEII010000001.1:10716404-10822321 GCA_014332785.1 Antheraea mylitta
TACGCTTGTATCGAATTAGGGAATTATTTTTTGTATTACACACGTAGGCATGAAGTCAATTATTAAATTATACATACACATAATTCTTTCTCTTTATGAAGATTGCGAAGCCCATTACAGCGTTATATAAGATATATAACCAAGTAATTAATTATTAAATAAAATTTGTTAATAGGTAGGCCGTTAAATTATTATTACACATAATTTATGTATGAAACCATTTATTAAAGACTAATTAAGTGGTTAGATTTCTTAAAATGTCTGAATATAAAAAAATTAATAATTTGAATATTTAGACAAAAGTGACAACGCCAGTTAAGAAAGAGCCACCTGAAAGCTTCAGTTCACCGGAAAGCGTCTCTGATGATTCGAAAAAGAAGAGTTTCAGAAGAGAAAAGAGTTTTAAGGAAGACAAGCGCTCTCCAAGAGAAGGTAACGATGACTTCGCTCCAAGAGGCAGTAGTTTTCGCGGAAGGTGAGCTACTATGTATTTTTTGTCATTAATTATACCATGACGAAATGTCAACACCTAACTTGATTAAGTTCAGTTTAATACAAAACAAACCTTAGATATTATTATTAAGGCATAAAGTTCCTATATTTATTCATCACTAGAGGTCCCCGCGGACGTTGTCCCGCCCTGATAACAAAACAATCTTGACAAATTAGTATATCTAAACCTTCATCATGAATCACTTTATCTAATGGTGCAAACCGTATAAAAATCCGTTCAGTAGTTTTTGATTTTAACAAACAAACAGAGGTGGAATAGGACTTTGTTTTACAATAGGTAGTGACTACTTGCCAACAAAGTTTGCTACGAACGTCTAAAGAAAGTGGCGAAATCGTACACACATTTCCGTATTAAGATCTGTTACATCACTTGATTGTATATGAAATAACAGTCGTAACCAGCCCCTAATTACGTATTATATTACGCAAATGCAAAACGATAGAACAACTAAGTATCAACTTCAAAATTCAATGTGAAATTTGGTTTAGATTCGACAGGTTTTTCATGAATTGAGATGATACATTCCCAAAATGATTTAAATCCAATTTTAGTCGTTCATAATATTTTATGTTATTTTTCAAGACCTTCTAATTTTATACACGTAAAATATAAAGATTTTTAACGGCCCATCTTCGCATTATATTTATGGACAGCAAAAATTAAACTTCGTTTTCGGTGTATAAAAACAGATTCTCAAAAGAATAAACATGTTATATGAAGCGTATAAAATTGCGCAATGCTACGTCGCAGGCCTACGAGGGCCTTTTTAACAATCCGACCGCGAAGTCTTTCGCGACCTTATCGCCGCAGTCTTCTCTAGACGCGCGCGACAAAGGCCTACTTGAGGCCTCGATACCTAGCTCCAGCTCTGAGACCGGCTCCGAGATGGAGCTAGATGTGACGGCGTCCGCCGAGCCGACCGCGGTCGCGACTGCGATTCCCGCGCCTTCTGCGCAGTTAGACAAGGACGGTTATATATATATATACGACCGTCTCGTACAGTAGGCGTCGTCCGGCTAGCCCGACGAATTCGGGTTCCGTAGGCCCGGTTAAAGTCGCCAACATAGGTGGCGCTCGCGTGCCGACCGCGGCTATACCGTGCAGTCAACCGCGGACGAAAGGACCTAGCTCCGTCTCGCTCACTCCGGGTTCCGCAGTTAGGAAGCCGCGCCCCCTGCCTCCAGTCACGATTCAGGACAAGTCCCAATGGACTGCGATTTCTAATCGTTTGTAGACCCTTAAGGTCAATTATACGAATGCCCTTAGCACTCCGGCGGCCATTCGAGTTAAGTGTCCCATCTCCGACGACCACCGTGTTCTAATTCGATTCCTCACCGAATCGAAACTCGCTTATTTTACATACGCTCTCGTGCTCCGCCGTGTCCCGGCCGAAATCTCGGTCGAGGATGTCACCCTCTCCCTTAAGGAGAAGAACTTCCCCGTGCGTGAGGTACATCGCATGTACCACCTATGCACCCGCGCTCACTAGAACATGGTGCTTGTTCTCCTCGACCGGTCGCAAGAGGACAAGTCTATTTACTCGCTCACATCTGTGTGCAACCTTAACGGCGTCACTGTTGAGCCCCCACGTAAGACCTATATTCCGTCGCAGTGCCATAACGGCCAGTGTTATGGGCACTCGGCAAAGAACTGCCATCTTCGCCCCAGGTGCGTCAAGTGCCTGGGAGACCACGCCACGAAGGAGTGCGCGCGCATTCCTGGCACTCCCGATCCTCCCAGCTGTGTGCTCTGCGGTAACGCGGGTCACCCCGCGAATTATCGCGGCTGTCCCCGTGCGCCGCGCACACAGCGTCCCCGTCAAGCGAGACAGGCGCCTAGGGCGCCTGTAGCCGCCGCCCGCCCTCCGCCTCCACCTCTCATGTCCGTGGAGGCCTTTCCGGGCCTGCCGGGCGCCTCCCGCGCCCCGGTAGTGCCCGCGCCCTCGACCTCACCGCTCTCGCCACCCTGTGTGCCGCGCGCGACTCAACCCGGGCGGGCCCCTATGGCCCCCTGGGTCCCCCGACCTCAGCCTCAGGCTTCTTCTAAGCCTCAGGCGCCGCCGCCACAGGCGGCTTATGCTCCCTCATGCTTTCTCTCCAGTAAATTTGACTGGATGAAACATCTACTCCGCGAACACGACAAGGTGGTCCTCGCCTTCCACACCATAGTAGAGCTCGAGGAAGAGCTAGGTCTTCTCACCGCACTAGCGCGCTTTCCGGCTATTGGAGTCACTATTCAGAGCCTCGCCAGGTCACGCTCTTTTAAATAAATCTTAAAATTCACGGGTCTTAATAAAGTAAAACCACGCGGTCTATGTCTCGTTTTTCAATGCGAGATCCCTTCGGTCACAGCGCGATCTAGTAGCTGACTTTTTGCGCGATAGACAGATTGACGTTTTCCTCATCCAAGAAACGATGTTAAAACCGAGTAATTACTGTATAGTCAGCAACGACCGTGTCACCCGCGGGGGTGGCACGTTAATCTATTTTAGGCGATCGTTGTACTGTATGCCGTTAGATCCGCCCGCGCTAACCAATATGGAAGTGTCAGTGTGTAAATTAGGTATGACCGGTCACTCGAATATTATTTTAGTTTCCGCGTATTTGCCACCGAACAAAGAATTGCGTTTGACGTCATAGCCCCTTCGGAACCCACGCACTATCAAGATCATTGCCGAACCACAGTTTTAGACATAGGTTTCTTAAAATACATCACGCTTCCTGTACGACTCATACAAATCGTACACAAACTTGATTCAGATCATCGCCCGGTTGTTTTACAGTTAGGTCACAATTCAGACTTCACCCCGCCGTCGGTTAGGGTGGCTGATTACGCGAAACTTGTTCAATATTTTAAAGAAAATCCGTCGTCTAGTAGTTTAGACAGGATTTCGGACGTGTTGGTGTCTAAAGCCGACGCGGATTCGGCCATCGATTCCCTGGTTGATTATCTCCAGACCGCCGTTAGGGTGACCTTGAAAGAGGTACAAGCGGCGAACGATCGCCGTTTTATACTCCCTGACGACGTAAGAGCATTTATCACGGAAAAGAACGCCGCGACTCGAGCTTACGACGCTTACCCGTCTGTAGAGAATCGCGATCGTTTACGTTTGTTACGAAAAACAGTCAAGTCTCGTATTTCTGAGATCCGGAGTGACAGGTGGGACAGACTCCTGTAGGGTCTCCAGCCGTCTCACCTGTCGTACTGGACTGTAGCGCGAACTCTCAAATCAGATATGGTCACTCCAATGCCTCCTCTCGACAGAGGCCCCGGGTTGCCTCCCGCGTTCGATAGCATAAATAAAGCAGAATGCCTTGCCGCACCCGATTAGGCCTCCCACGGCAGCGGCTCAAACCTAGGTTCGATCCCTCGGTAGGGAGCCCTTGAGTGCGTTGCTTGCGCGATACGGTGACACACAAATATATACATCACTGCTACAACACTACACGATAACCCCCACACACGTGTACGCTACACGCTTACACATGAAAGTGGAAGGGTTTACTTTTTTTTCCCTTATCGAACTGAAAAACTCTCAATTTTCCGATAATAAATATATGGAGGAGTTGTTGAGGCGTGTATGCTTGGTACACATATACGTTTCAACAACTCATACATATATGAATAGTTAGCTAGGTTAGCTTAGATAGGTCGCAATTTTGCATGCAACAGGCAACAGCCAAGCCGAGGTGTGCCGTGCACTCTTGAGCTGGTTGCCAAAATAAAATCGGCTGAGTGCCTTAAGCGCTCGCTTTAGTGGTCCGGTGAAGCTGTTAAGACCTTGCTGGGTCAATAGCGTAGTCATTTCGAAAAAAAAAGCGGATAAAATTGGATTTAGTTAATTTTGAAATGTAACGACACAATTATCTATAAATAAAATAGATTTGTCTTGTTATTATCACTACGTATTATAAAACAAAGATCTTTGCCACATCTGCGATAAACTCATAAATTACTGAACGGAAATTCATGCGGTTTTCACTAGTAGATAATGTGATTCACGGAGAAGATTTACGTGTATAATTTTTTTTATTAACATGGCAGGACAAAGATCGCCGAGCCTGCTAATTTTATCTTAATTTAAAGATCAGGGAAATACTTACCGGGTATTTGTAGGCTCTGTATCCTAGTATTAGATATTGTTAATTAAATGTGTGCGAGATATAAGCGATATAATATTTTATATAAGTACTTTGTATAAAAAGGAGATATTTTGCAGTGAGAATATTTATTTTTACTTATAAATAATTAGTTAACTGTCCCGGTTTCCTAACAAAGAAAATCAACTCTTCGGTTTACAGTATATGAGTACGTGATAAAATAAAATATCTGAACATTAATCTCTCAATACTTCCAATATTTTTGTGCGTCTATTTTAATCCATAGCGATTTTTTAAACCAACTTTTTTTCGTTTTCCTTACGATTTTCCAATCGTTTTCTCACATACAAACCTTGTCTTGAGAGTTAGAAATACAACAAAAGTAGGTGCATCTGTTCTGAAGTGATTCGCTTACATTCGGCTATAGATTTTTATCTATACACTAGCTAACCTGCGCAACTTAGTCTGCGTGAAATCGGTTCCAGTTGTATTACCAAACTCGAAAAATCCTAAAATACTTATACCTAGAATGCGTTTACAGCGACTCCCACCGTTTTTTTTTTCGAAATGTCTACGCTATTGACCCAGCAAGGTCTTAACAGCTTCACCGGACTACTCTCCTACCGTTTCCACCAAGCAATTCAAGGAGTTCCTCAAACACATACCTAGTTGGCTCCGTGAACGACTTAGCCATGTGTGGAAGAAGTTTCGATGAAGGGGACGTAGCGCCATGTCATTTAGCAACATCAATAATTTCGTTTTGTTTGAAATACGAACGATCGTTAAAAATTTTGATATTGTTCATACTAAAATCGCGACCCTTCCAATTGGGAAGGAGAATATTTTGGACTTATAAGAATTATTTGATGGCAAATAAAAATAAAATACAAAAAAAAAAAAATCAAAATATAATTCTGCATAGCGATACCCTAATCACCTAGAGGTATAAAAAATACTTTACGGTCTATTCTCATACTTACCAAATATACATTCGAAATTTCATAAAAAATCGGTCCAACCGTTTCGGAGGAGCTCGACCACAAAACCTGACAATAGATTTTTATATATTAGACATATTATATACTACCAACCAAGATATATTTCCTTATATCGCAATTAATCGTATCACCCTCCTCAATAACATTTTTTATTGGTTACTGTTCAAAAATAGACTGCAGTCTGCTAGATATTATTAAACATTTACTAATGTCGATTCTGTTATTAATATTACCATATTACAATCAAATAGCAAAATAAAAGATAAAGAAACCACTTTTCATTTACGTGATATTTTTTCCCAATTCACAATGAAGTGGTTTTCAATTTTCAGCTGTCATAAGATAGGATAAGAACCGAAATCAGATAACGTCTTCGCAAACGACGAACGTAACACTACATACGCGTTGAAGAACGTTTTTTATTTTCTAACAAAAACTGTAATAATAATGCCCTGACTCATGGTTCTGACCTTCATTTGGGTTCTTTGAACCCATTCTTGTGCTTACACCGGACACAGTTTTGCCCGTAAGATGTACAGGTAAAGTATTGTGGTGATTTATCACGTGTAGGATTAACGTGTGATTAGTAGTTTGTACGGTGTGTAATGTAGTGGTTTTTTTGGGACGCGTCTGTGTGTAAATTGTCAAGTTTTTGTTTTGGACAGAGACAACAAGGACGGGTTCGACAGATCCGGACCGGGTAGATACAGCGACAAGTTTACCGGCAAATCGGATAGGGGTGATAGGTGAGTTTATTTATTATTTTTGTATATATTTCTAAACTTTATTCCAAGACAAAACTGTAAAATTGCGGGAATGAACTAGAATAGTGATTATCATTACCGATTGTCATTACTTTTGGTCAAACAATCTGAAGTTTCATGCAAAAAGTACCGTTAGCAAGATCAAACAACGCACGATCACCACAGTAAGCTTTCACTTCATGAATCATTGGATGACATAGTTTACATCGTCTGTCTGCTTATAATAACTCTGTTTTCGGGGTTCTTAGTCGTTTTTTAATACATATAATATAGAATTTTTCAAGGGACCGTGTTTTTTTTCTTTGATGTAAGATTTATGTACCTCATACAAGTGGAGTATATACGCATACAATTCTACTAGAAATGCCTTATGAAAACTATCGTATTGCGCGTTGGCAAAGTTTCTGAAACAAGATGGCGGACGACAGTTCGTTCAGGAATGCTAGTGACAATCAATTCAATTTAACTATCTATACATGTATATTACATGGAATTATATTTACGTATCTTATGCCGCATTTGTAAGGGCTAAGGGTTGGTTGTTTTGTAGCGATGATGGCTTAGTTTTTTTTCTCTCGAACTGACTAAGCTATTGACCTAGCAAGGTGTTAACAGGTTCACCGGACTACGATGGCTTAGTTGATTCTCCAGACATAAAGTCTGATATACTGAGTGAGGTAAATTGAGTCAAAGCTTTCGGTGAAGGAAAACATGTTGATGAAACCATAGCATGTTGGTAGGGTTATTTCTAAGTCCGCCTGGCTATCTACCACTCACAAGTTGTAAATCTGCCGCCATCCACCTGTTTATGTATTTCGGCAGCTGCCCTTGAGAGCAAGTCTCCTCTAGGTATGGTATTTGTTATTTACCATCTTAGACCACATCACATCAGACGCTTAACATCAGATAAAATTGTAGTTAAAGGCTCAGACCTATAAAGTAATAAAACCTTATACGTTATTTACTGCATATACATATCTAATCTATACTAATACTATAAAGTGGTAAAGTTTGTGGACGTTATGAGTTTGTGACGTTGTAGGGGGTAATTTCAAGAACTACTGGTCCTAATTGAAAAATTCTTTTAATGTTATATAGCTCATTTATCGAGGAAGGCTATATATCAAGATAATACCAGTAAGAGCGGAGCACCAATGAAGAATATTTAAAAAAAAAACGGGTTTTTTTCCTTTTGAGAGCTTTCGCTGTATGTTAGCGGTGGCCCAAAGTAAATATTCCACGTGAAGTCGCGCGCAGAGGCTAGTCCTTAATAAATCGACAAGTCTAATTCCTCTTCCCTTAGAAGATTCCTTTTAGTATGTTTACTAGCTTTTGATCGGCACTTCGCTCCCACTAATCTTGATGTATGGTTACTAACATTACATAATGCCCAACTTATTGTGTGCGTATCAGCACAGTTGAATTGAATTTATATTTATTGAATATTTGAATTGGTAGTCGCGTTTAGTTACAGTTAACCTAACAAAGAACTTTATTCCGACAAACGGGCATCCCAAAAACATGTGTAACTCAGTGACGTGCTCCTCACCCCTACAGTTGATTCTATCTAACACCCTCGATAATGGTACATATGTTCTACTACCCTTATGTCTTGCTCTATGTCCTTTTCTATACTTCTAACAAATATGTAAGCGTAACAAACCAACAAATTCATTTTAGCATTTGTAATATTGCTAAGGATTATATGAAGTTTTCTAAAAAAGAATGCAATTCTTAGACGGAGCGGACCAAAATCGTGGGAGAACAACACATCGGCCACCACCGCTCCAACAAAAACACCGGCTGCTGATGAGGAGCAGTGGGAAGAAGGAACTTCCTCGCAACCAGCCGTCCAACAATCTACTCCACCTAGACCATATAATAATAGGTATGTGTCATACTATACTACTCTTACAGGATTTGCTGTTTGTGATTAGTATACTAAAGATATCCAAGAATATAGGAGCAAACAAAACCGGATTAAGGTTGTATAAGGCCTATAATTAATGTTCTAACAGTCCTGATTTTAAATAACTTGTTGGTAAATGTCTCCATTTAGTGTGACTAAATGAATATATAAGAATGAAAAACAAAAAAAAGCAGTCGTTTATGGTGAATTTCCATAGATATTTTATAGTATTTTACAGTTAAACGACATATTATCCTCTCAAACGTTAAAACAAGGGGGGGGTGTAGTATTTGGTAGTTTTGCTGTAGAGGTATTACGGCCCGGTCTCGAGCCAAAAGAATATTTCTTAGGGGGCTCACAATATAATCAACTCTAAGACACCAACTATATTAATTGAATGAAGACTTGTTGGTATTTAAATACAAATCCAGTATTAGTCATAGTGACATTTCGTATTACATTTTGAGATGAGCTAGTGTAAATGAAGTAAAGAATAGGCACATTTGGAAGCTAGTTTAAATTTTAGAATTCATTCATTAATTTCTATGATATAATGTCAAAGTACGTAATGCACTGAAATGAAAAGAAATACTCGTAATCATTTTTGCAATAGTTTACAAATCTTATTCTTAACGTAATCTTTTCCTCATTTATTTTTGAATAAAAAAAAATATTGGATACAAGTCTTTTGAGTCATCCTTTATTGTATGGTTCAAAAAAGAAAACTAATATGTATTTTATGTGCTTAAATATTTTGATGATAAGTTTATCCATTCCCGCATGTACATATATAAAATATTGTATAATTATACGAATTTTGTATTTCGAAACCAAGAGGATGAGAAATAAGGGTAAAAATAATTCGACAGAAGAAAACCTAGGGATCATCAGCAAGATAAACAGGGCCAAAAGCCTGTCTGGAAGAAAGACACGACCGGAGTTGGGAAAAGGCTAAGACAAGCGGCCGAGGCGGCCTCGATGGACGCACAGAACACTAATAAAGGCTCGTCGATACAGGACCGACTGAAACGGTACCGTGTGCTGTGACATAAACGAGCCCACCCTGTGTATATGCTATTTTAAAGCACCCTGTTTCGCTTTCAATGTTCATACACATTCACGCTTTTATTAATAACTAGCTGGTATATGCGATTTCGTCTGCGTTTTTTAAGATATTGTGATATTTTTTTCAATAATAGCCAAAAATTTCTAAAACAAAACTAAAAAATAAATTGATTTATATCTGCTCAGTTAATTTTCAGACAGGCCTCTATAACTTTATTCATTCAGATTTATATAGGTTATTCTATAATACCCATTTACTTACCTCTTTTGCCTAACACCTTTCTCGTACTTACTTCGAACCCGTATTCAAGTTACAATAATTTTTGATGGAGTAAACCGATTTTAATGAAACTGATACTAAATATTACTCGAAGATATTTTTTATGATTTTCGTAGTGAGGTTCTATTAGAAACAGTACTTTGTCATACAGACAAACATACATTCCTAAATTCAACAATATCTCATTTGTATTTGTAATACTAGTAAGGATAAATAAATAATAAATTTATTTCATGTATCTCGGAAACGGCTGTAACGATTTGGATCAAATTTTGTATTTAGGTAAAGTTTTCTTATGAAGTTCATCTATGCAGGTGTATTCTCTGAAAAAAAAAACAAACAATTTTATAAAAAGAAATATAACGAATTAGTAGAGCCATGTTATACAGCGCCATCTCGTAAATTACTGTGTCAATTGGATGGTTGGATAATAACCTAATGCTACCTCAAAATTATGTGATAGGCTATATAGAGGAACTATATTACATTATTCGCCAACCAGATAAAGCCGTCAAGCGGTCCATTCGAGTATCAGTCTAAGTAGGAGACCTAGCCTAACTAACGCAAATAGAAAACGGAAAAATGTATGGAGATAACATATCTGAACGCTATATCACGTGATCTGAACGCTATGTTCAGATATGTCATCTTCATACATTTTTCCGTTTTCTATTTGCGTTACTGATTGTAGATAAGCAACTTGGCTAGGACCCCTACTTAGTTTACAAAGAATAAATAAACAGTTTCGAATACATTGCAACAAGTGAAACTTAAATAAGGAAGGTAATTAAAAATCTAACGTTGCGTGTGCCTCGCGGTAGATTTATGCATTTAGCGCATTGTTTAAATGCATATTAACCCACTTACAAATATGAATATTATAGTTCATTGTTTCGTAAATGATGCAATAATTCAAGATTTTATGAAAAATAAACTGTATTACAAGATTCACCGTTACTAATTTTGAATTACCTCATTATTTTACTAATAAAAAAAACTTTCTGTGTAACAGTTTGTACATGCAGAGGATGTGAAACTATGTATTAAATATATACTAATATTATAAAGAGGTAAAGTTTGTGACGTCGTAGATGGTAACATCTGGATCTACGAAACAGATTTTGTAAATTCTTTTACCAATAGAAAGCCACGTTATTTGTGAGTGTCATAGGCTATATATGAACCAGAAAAAATGAAAATACTTTTTTGTGGTAATCGGATTTGCAAAGTAAGTCGGAGAAAAAACGCTCGAACGAAGACGTTTCTTACGAACGCTGCCTTAACGATCAGAGATATATGATTGAGTTCTAGAGAAAAGTTGTGATCTTGATAATGCATACAAAAAAGTCAACATGTGTTTAACTTTTATGTTTAAGTCACAAAGAGTAGTTTTTTATACTAAAAAAAATAATCTAAATCGTTATGAGTGGTGTTTATTGGTCATCTACTTTTTTTATAGTTTTCTTAATGAGTTATTTTCCTTTGACAGTCAGGAGACAAATTATAGCACTGAGTACTAATCGAATCACACTCAGAATTTCATCACTAGTAAAAAGGTTGAACGCCGAACGAAGTGGGTACCGGTCACCTAGTAATATATACATATGAGAATGCACATACACTATATACTATACCAAGTCCCGTAGTATAAATACTTAACTATACATTTATTCATCTTTCTATACTACTAGACCCAGACAGACGCTTATACATGCTGCCGTTTTAACGCGTAACGAATTTTTTCAGTCACGAGTAGTTTCACCTCAATAATAAAGTAGTGTGTTAATAATATGATATGTTGGCTATGATATTACGAATTACACTTAAGTCTGTGTATATCCACACGATAGTCACTACGATCCAACAGATAATAATGTGTTATAGATTTCAACGTTTCTCCTTTCTCTCTCTCTCTCTCTTTGTATAAATTTCGAGTACATTAAAAATATGCTATCTCATTCTCTGATATCAAATTGATATATACACTAACTGACCCGGCCAGGCGTTGCTGTGACTCAGTTATTAGATCATTACATATTGATAAGAATTCATAATTTTTATTCATAATATGACCAATAAACATTACTTAAGAAAATTACACTAACCGGACTAACACGCAACGGAAGCTCTCAAAAGAAAAAAAAAACAAATTCGAAACATTCTTCATTGGTGCTCCGCCCCTATTGGCCTTAGCGTGATGATATATAGCTTCTAGCCTTCCTCGATAAATGAGCTCTCTAACAGTAAAATAATTTTTCAAATCGGACCAGTAGTTCCTGATATTACTGCCTACAACGCCACAAACAAACTTTACCTCTTTATAATTTTAGTATAGATTTATAGCTATCTCTTTTTATTACACATTTTCGTTTTATAAAATCCAATTCACACCTATTGGAACGGTTTCACTTCAATAAGTTGAAAAAAATATAAAATAAGTGATTCAGAAATAAAAAAAAAAACTGTTAACGTTTCTACCTCTTAAATAATGTAGTATTAGACACAAATGCGCTTGCGCAGCTCTAATACTGGTTAATTTAATCGCTTTTGTTACATAAAAATCGTTTCTAATGAAAGCGCGGATATATCCATTAGCTGTGAAATTCTTGGAGCAATTCAATAATAACTATAGAGATATAGTTTCATTTTAACGTAACCCGCGACTGCGTTTTTGTTGCGGTGGTCTAAAGCACCGTATGCATGAGCGCTTTTCCAACGCGCGTTAAATTATTTTCCTTATAAAACGCACGTTGGCGGTATGGCGCCTTGTGTTTCATACATATCTTTAACAGATTGTATTTTACACGTCTGATATGGAAACAGCATTGTACAATGAAGAAATGAATGTTTATACTATGCTTATTTACATGAAAAATGTAAAATAAAATATGATAATACTTGAATCAGCGTGCTGTTTGCCTCGGCCTATTTGCTTTCTGTCACGCTTCGTTCGCGATGCACATTCTGTATTCAAGTGTTCAACACGTTGCATTACTATCGATTGATGTTTTTTTCCTTTAACATTCCATAGCATTTGTGACGTTTAGTTTTTATTTACTTTCATTTCGTCAGGTTTCTCTTTTACTGGCGCGTTTTGCACTCTGTTGTACTGAATTATGCTAATTTTAATGTTAGATAATTGAGCACTTGGTGTTGTGGTTGATTATTGTTGTTATATCTATAAACTAATTTCTCTGTCAATTACTTTAAAGATTTTTTGTTGTTCTATGATATCAATGGGCGTTCAATTATTTCTTATGCAAAATTTATACAAAAGTACTTTTGGGTACGGAAAATTCACCGTTCAAGTATTGCGTAACCAAAATTGAAATTAATCTCAACCTTCCTTATTCCATCCCTCCCTTTTGCCAAGAAAAGTAGACAAAGCTCTTACTCCCATTCTATACCTACTTAAACCGTTTTTTTACCAACTCACTAAATTTCGTTACCAGTTAAAAATACAACGAAATTTATTCTTTTTGTAAATTGTAAATATAAAGAATATCATTGACGTAATCACTTTTCCTGAGCCCCGCCATATTATCAAAAACAAGAGAAGAATATACTCAGTCATTCCCTTTGGTGCTTACGTAACAATTGAACGTCCCATAACGAATAAAACATTGTAAGACTAACAATTAATAATAACTACAATGTTACTATATAATTACATGACATATTGCAACTCCTATCTTTATTAAGATAATATTTGTTGTCCCTTTTTCCCTATCAAGATAATAAATCACATCAATAAATTGCAAATTTCAATAGGTCTGTAAAATTTACAGAGACAATAAATATAATCAGAGAGACGATCGAGACGAAAAAAAGACCAATGACTGGGGTAATAGAACCGGTCGTGAAAATCGACCGGACAGACGCGGCGATAGGCGCGAAAACTGGGGCGAAAAGAAAGATAACAACTATCAAAGACGAGAGTTTAGAGATAATAGAGGCGAACGCGGCGGAAGAAATGATAGGCCACGGAGCAACTTCACCCCTAGAGAACGCGCGGATCGATCGATCGCCTCTGACAGCGATAAACGATCAGAAAGAAGCTATCGATCTCAAGACAGTGGAAGGGAACACGCCGGTCGAGCACCTCCATACAAATCCCGTACAAAATTCACCCAAGTACAGTACAAAGAACTCGCCGAACCGGTGGCCCTGACTACACCATTCACCGACCCGACAGTGGAACTGAACGGGCAACATGAAGTGTCGATCACTTGGATCATATCGCCGGAGAATTTCTACTGCCAGATTCTATCGCTCCAACCGAAATTCCTCGAGATGATGCACAAAATACCTGAACTATACAAAGGTGTGAAATCTTTTATAGGTAACGTGCCAGTTGGTGCATCGGTCTTAGCTCGTTACCCGGTCGATGGAGTGTTATACCGTGCTACAATAGTGTCAGTGCAACCATTCTCGAAATTCATAGTGCGGTACGTCGATTTTGGGAATAAACAAGTGGTCGACGCAAAAGATATCTGGCAACTTGATAGACAGTTACTGGAGCTACCGAAGATGGCGGTACATTGTTCGTTGTTGGGCGTTGTGCCTAAAGACGGTGAATGGAAGTCGAACCCTGAGATAGATTTGTGTTTCAACGCGCCCCGGTATCAATGCGTGTTCCAGGACTGCGTTGAAGAGCAGTACCATGTCTCGCTGTGGAACAACGGAGTGAGTGTTGCTGATCTGTTAGTCGAGAAGGGACTAGCTGTCTTATCTGAACATCAGTCGTCTGTTACTTTAAAAGGTAAATATGTTCTTTATAGTTTATATGTTTTAGAATTGTCCACATACCTCACCAGATGTTAAATGCAAATATAGACCAAGAGTAACATGCTAAATGTATAGAGGTATTGACAATTAAGTCTACAGATATATAAACCCTCCAAAACTGATATGTATATCTAAAATATTCTACTTTTGGGAGCTCAATATATCTCAACACTAGCCTCTGCCCGCGACGTTCGCGTTCTCAAAAGGAAAAAGCATCCCGATTTTAAAACATTTTTCATCTGCGCTCCGCTCCTATTGGTCTTAGCGTGATGATATATAGCCTATAACCATTCTCGATGAATGAGCTATATAACACTGAAAGAATTATTCAAATCAGACCAGTAGTTCCTGATATTACCCCCTACAACGTCACAATTCACAACGTCACAAACTCACAAACTTTACCTCTTTATAATATTAGTATAGATAACTGCAACTGATATGAATGTTCAAAACATTCTACTTTAGGGAGCTCAATAAAACTCAACCTAACTGCAAGTGATATAAATGTCTAAAACATTCTACTTTAGGGAGCTCAATAAAACTCAACCTTACTACAAGACGTCTATTATTGGAGAGACAGAAAGATGACAAAACTACTTACGCTAAAATTTCGTATTTATTACAAAATTTGAAAGATTGGAACGATAACATAAATTGATAAGATGGAAAATAAAGTATACTAGCCTTTGCCCGAGGTTTTGTCCTTATTAATGTAGACTTGACCCTTCCCTCAGATATAGCACTTTTCAATGAATGATGATACCCTACCCTTGATGAGTATATTAGCCTCATATTGTAACTCAGATGGATTTTTGTATCATTAAACTTGAATATCACATTTAAAGATTTAGGAAACGATTTTATAAATTATTCCAGACACATTAGAGACAGGGTCTCCCAATATAATATTAACCTCTTTGACAGCCTTACAGGAATTTTTCTAAATAAAGAAACACAGGTTTGAAAAAATATATCATAGACTATCGAATAGTAATAGCGTGATGTGGATTTTATATATATAGAAGATAGATTATGATGTTGATGTATATGGGTAATGTTTAAAATGATCGTTTCAGACGAAGCCATCGACTTGACGATAATTGTTGAACAACAGATATTATGTCGCGTGACTCACGTCGAATCTTACGAGAAGTTTTACGTCCAGCTAGATCTGGAAAAATCTGAATTGGTGGAGAGCGCTATAGCGGGCTACGATGTCGCTAAGGTGAATATTATATCAATACTAGCTTTACCCGCGGTTTTGGTTGCTTATGTTAAGTAGATTTGAACTGTCCCTCGACAGCAACACTTTTATTTTCATTAATTGTACACATGTTTAACAGTAGAACCTCTCGAAATTGATCTTCAATGAAGACTACAAGATTCGAAGTTATGCAGTTTTTAAACTTAATATACTATACTAAAATATAGAACAAGTTATTGAATGAAACAATAATAGTAATTCTGTGTCGAAATAAAAAAAAACTGGTACCGTGAATCACCACAATTTTGTCCAATTTTTAAAAATAAACGCTTTTTGTAACTTTTTTTATTTAAACATATGGGTTTTTTTTTGTAGAAAAATGTCAAGTTTTTGCTAAAATATTGAATGATTATGGTGGCGGGAAATCTTATCAGTACTTTTGCCAACATTGTTCGCTCCACCTTTTGATCCAAATATAAATCCCACGATATGGAACTTATAATCTGTACATGTTATAATCTAAATAAGGCTTTCAATTTCAAAATCGATTCATTCACTTATCAGAATGTGTGGGCAAAGTTACTAAGCTATTACTACATTTTGTATCCATAAAAACATGCACCACTTTTGATGAATCGTTACTGAGTAAACTTAGAAACAAAGTCAATGATGTCTAATATATTATCTATTCTCCATTAAAATAGTCAGTGTCATCATACATGTTATGTACTTTTGCAATATAAAAAAGACACAACGGTTGGCGAAGTTGGTGGCATTTGCTAGTACCTTATAGGTTTTTATCATTTGATCAAAATCTCATGTGATGATTTTAAATAACAATGTGGCCGAAGGTGATAAACATGCTAAACCTAAAGAGATACTGGTTCTTAAGTGCAGATGATATAACACATGTAGTCCGGTGAAGCTGTTAAGACCTTGCTAGGTAGATAGCGTAGTCATTTCGAAAAAAAAAATAACACTTATAGTTTTTTGTGGATAAGTTTTAGATGAGCAGCCCTAGAAAAATCTCCACGAACATACTATGAATGAATGAATGAATACTTTATTGCACATTTTGTTTGTACACTAGTGAGCTTAATGCTATAAAGCGTTTTCTTCCAGCTAACCAGCGGTATAGTTATCAATCAAATAGTTTTGTAGGTAGTGCATATATAGAGGTCAAATATATATACATAAATAAATAAATTATAAAATAAATACATAAATATGGTCATAAATACACAAGTTAAAATACATGTAAAAACTTACATATAGATATATAATAATACCAAAGATGATATATATACACAGCAAAAAATAATTATAAATATAAACTCTAAAATCACAAACACTCTTCCTCCTATTTCTCCAATAAATATATGTATATATTTTTTTATTGAAGCACGACAAAGTGACTGCACTGTGCCTGATGGTAAGCATAGTACAATCCAAGAACAGTGGCGACCACCGAGAGACAGATCATCCATCGTCGGTCGCCACTGTCATGCCGGCCATACTGACGAAAGTCACCCGGTACTGGATATGCACAGGCTGATCCCGAAACGCGACGCGCAAAAGCGAGTCACTATGACGGGCTTTTTCGCCATATGCATGGTGTTTGCGACCCTATCGGGCTGTATAACCCTATCACCCCGCTATCTCCATTGCCTCGTTCGTTGATCAGCAGGGTGCACCACGTGCAGGTGAGGTTGGCTTGGGTGTCTCAAGTCTTAAGATGTTACTCGACACCCCTTACACCCCGAAAAATAGCTTCATGTATGTATGTTTCATCACTTTTTTTTTCTTTGACTCATCCGTAAGGATTTGAACCTATATCTGTCGAAGCGATGTCACAATAAGCCACGATCACAATTAGAATTTGTACTTCTTTTCAGTTGACGCCGCTGAGTGAGGATACGTTAGCTGAAGGAGTTCACTGCACGTTGAAACATGAAGGAAAGGTTTACCGAGCAATACTTCAGGATGTCACAGATACGGCTAAAATAACGGCAGTGTTACCGGATTATGGTAATTCGATTACCACTACATTAGACAATGTAAGTTACTAATTATTCTCCTTTTTTTTTGGTTTGTCGATTTTCAATACTATCGATGTAAATGCATTCATTATATCGGTATGCTATGAAGTATACAGATGTTTTTTTTACTTAGTTTATGGCCCTTGTAGAAAAAATCAAATTCTACAATAATAAATCAACAAGAGATTTGTAGTTAATTTTAACCACCACCATATGTCTAAAATAGAACAAAAAGCCAAATTACCATTAGGATTAATAAATTCCTAAACAACTAAGTTAGTAAATATATGTATATATATATATACAAGGCTTTTTTGTCACTTCTCTTTTGGGGCACGCTAATTTTCGAAAATTATCAAGCCATCATTTGTTACGACCCCTACTACCGAGACAAACCACTGTGCGACGAGGTAACTGTTCAAAATAGATATATTGTATTAGATTTTATATTTGAATAACATTGATTTATAAAAAAAAATTGTACAGGTAACCAATATTGATTTTTTCAAACTCTTTAATTTTTTTTCTGTTTTTGTGGAAATGTTTCGATAATTTCGAAGTTCCCTTTAACGGCATTGTGTACCCCATAATAAAAGCCCTGTATGTATATATAATATTACCTATATTATATACATCTATACGTTTACATAGTATATAAGTATAATGCAAAAGTGTATATGTTGTTGTGTAAATAATAGTGACAAATATCCAAGTATTTAATGGACTCTGAAAATACTGTGACTCTGATTTTCTCTCATTTATTAATCGTCATACGAATAATTTTTACGCGACAATTTTATATCTTTCCCATGTAATACATTAAGAGCCACGTGTGAGTAATTAAAAAAAAAAAAATTGTCAAGAATACTTCATGAACCTAAAACGTCCAGTAAAATCAGTGAGAAATGTCTAGTATAAACAAAAGTAAGTAAGATAGGTACAGTACAAGCATAACGATTTAGAATTTCGAGGGGAAATAATTTACTTCATTTAATATAGAAGTAATTAAAAATTAGTGTTACTACAGTAAAATATATGTTTTTTTTATATCATAGGACGCAAACGAACTGTTGGGTTACGTGATGTTAAGTGATCATCACCGTTCATATACATTAGCAACATCAGGGAAGTCGTAAGTGCGTTGCCAGCCTGTATATTGGAGAGGGGGTAGGAAGGGAAGAAGGAAGGGGAAGGGGAGGGTAGGTGAGGCTTCGGCGCTCTCACCGACCGAACGAAACGCAACAATGCAAGCACTGTTATTTCACGTCGGTTTTCTGCGAGAGGTGTGGTACTACCCCGGGTGAGCCGACCCATTCATGCTGAAACCAGTAATAGCTTCAGCGTGGCTCTACCACCTACAGAATATGTTTATGGCTATGTTTCAGTTAATGATCCTGCCGACTGAACTCAGCGTGTTCTATTACCAATCATTACAATGCTGTTTCAATAATTATAAACCAGATTCGAAGACGTTAATTACTATCGATGAACTGAAGCAACGTCTCACGGGGAATAAATTTATCATTTACATCAACAGTGTTGACGGTATCAGGTTAGTATGAATGTATCACATGATTTTTAGATTAAAAATTGCTATAGATCTGTTGTGATTGGAATCGCGATCAAACGAAACAGCGACATTGAAAAGAGACAAACATATACATGTATAGGATTTAAAATGTGAGAGAATGAGATAGAATATGTTATACAGTGTTTCTTGTATTTGCGGTCTGTTCTTTATATATTCCATTGCCAAGTACTTGCAGTAGTTTGAGCGAAGCTGTATAAGAAATCACATATTGAAGATAGACTCGAGAGAATTTTCTGTACCTAATTTAATAATAAAAAAGGTCCATTCATTCGTTTTTTTAAAAAAAAATTGTATTACAGTTTGCAGGACAAAAAAAAATATGTCTCCCATGTTATTTATTTATATGGAAAAAAATTTACTTCGATGCAGAACCTCTTAGAATTGCATTTTTGAGCTCCGCTTTTAACAGGAGCTTTGTTGGATCAGCTTGTAAGTTATTCTGGGCTGAGAGCAAAAAAAATATCGTCGTTTTTTGGTACATTCTAATATATATATAACAGATTTATCATATATATTAAAATCAAAGTCCTCTACCACGTCTGTCTGTCTGTTCGCGATAAACTCGAAAACCACTGAACGGATTTTCATACGATTTTCACAAGTTGATAAAGTGATTAATGAAGAAGATTTAGGTGTATAATTTGTCAAGGTTTTTTTTTTATTATCAGGGCGAGACAGTGTTCGCTGGGCCAGCTGTTTTATATTGAAATAATTGAACTTTCTGTAATATGTTATGATTTGATTATTTCTATATTTTTTTTTTAGTCTTGTCTCGACGTTATACGATAGTGTGAGTGGTCAGAAAATAGCAGTATTCGAACCTGATGAAGACGCGTACGAGCAAGTCGTACAACTCTGCATGCGCTCCGTGTTTAACTATAACTTTGGAATGGCTTACATCACGCACTCGGAGAATCTGAACGAGTTCTACCTGCAGAAGGCCTCAGATAATGACAGGATAGCTCAGCTCTTAGAACGGCTGTACAGTTTTTATGAGGAGGGTAAGGTTTCATCTTAAATTTGTTAAAAAAAAATATCAAATATATGTAAAAAATTCAATTTTAATTGTTCATATAACATGTTTAATAAATTAAACATTTCCAGTTTTCACATAGAGAACAAAGTTTAAATTTTGTCGTCTGTAAGGTTTTTAGTTTCTATTTTTATGATCTTAATATTATACATGTACAATATTAGGAACCAATAATATTATCACTAAAAAGCTGTAAATATGTTAAATATTGTCTTAGATTAAATGTGGAAGTAAGCTTATTATCAATATTAGTGTTGAAAAAGAAATAGTTCTATGTTCCTTAGATATAATGGGGCAGCCTTTAAAAATAAGCTAACTAGTCAAGCTTTAACAAGACGCTATCGAAACACTTATGACGCATCTACACCTTTTTAGCTATAAAATCATTGTTAGGAATGACCAAAATTGGATGGATTTAATTCATAAATTTTTGATTTGATGAATTTAAAATTCGAAAGAGACTTACTTTCAACTTCCAAAATCTCCACTACTCGAAGTATTTGAAGTATGAGCCTTTAACAATTTGAGCTAATTAATATTACTCATGAAGCCATTTTAGTCCAAATTATCCATTTCAAAAATAATATATTTGAGCACTTTATTTCGAAATTTCAATTTACAGGTACACCTGAACCATTAACAGTCTTTGCTGTTGATGGGTTATGTGCTGTAAAATCCACTGATGGCAACTGGTATCGTGCAACTATCGTCGACGTAAAGGAAACAGAAATTCAAGTACAGTATCCAGATTATGGTAACACTGAGGTACATCCCAAAGAATCCATCAAAAAACTTGATCCACAGTTTTATGAGCCCTGTGCCTTGGCTTTAGTTGCAAGTTTGGGACTTGTGGCCTTGCAAGAAGATGCACTTACCAAATTGGTAGAGTGGACTAAAGACAAGGAAGTTCAAGTAACATTAGCTTTTGGTGATGATGGATGGTTAGCTAGCTTACATTTGGATGGTGTTGATCTATCTATGAAATTAGTTGACGAGAAATTGGCCACACCACAAATCAAAACAAACGAAGAACAAGAGAAACAAGACATTCCCGCAGAAGAGCCAATTTCACTACCAGATGGTTGTAACCAAGTATACATTAGTCACATTGATACACCTGGTCACTTCTGGTTGCAAATGCTTGACAAAGTAGAAAGTATCGATCAAATTCAAGCAGAATTACAAGCAAACGCAGAAAGTTACATCGATATTGAGAATCGTGAAATGGGTACTTGGTGTGTTGCGAAATATTCAGCAGACGACCAGTGGTATCGAGCAGAAATCCTAGATTCAGACTCTGATATCACTACAGTTCGTTTTATCGATTACGGTAATACGGATGTTCTGGATAATGAACCAGGTTTAATAAAGATTATGCCAGATCATTTGAAAGAAATAGAACAATATGCTGTCAAATCTAGTGTAAATGCTATCCCAACAGGCACCGGACAATGGTCAGAACCAGCTTCGGATTACTTCACACAGCTTGTTGGAGATTTGTCCGTAGCGGTCGATGCTCTTATTGTTTTAAAGGACACATTAACTTACGTTGATATCTTTGTGAATGGGCAAAATCTTACCGACAAGCTAGTTTCAGAAGGACACGCAACTAGATCTGAAGAACCTGAATGTGGTGATTTGCCATCTTGTTTCGCTAGCCATGTAAATACCCCGTCTGAATTTTGGATCCAACTCGAAACTGCTGCACCAGAGTTGCAAGCAATGGAAGCTGCTATGGTTGATGCTGAAAATTTCCCCGAACTTGCTAATAAAGAAGAGGGAGTTATATGTGCTGCAATGTATCCGGAGGATGGCGCTTGGTACAGGGCACAAGTTATTGTAGACGGTTCAGAAGGAACGGAAGTCCTCTTTATGGATTATGGAAATGCATCAATTACCAACGAGTTACGCAGTCTGCCGGATGAACTTAAAATTAAACCAGCTCTTTCAAGAAAATGTGCTCTGCAAAAACCGCGCGACATTAAAACATGGTCACGAAAATCGGAAATAAAATTCAACGAATTGGCAGCTGAAGGCGCTACAATTTTCAATGTTCAGTTTATTGCTGCGGGAGATATATCGATTGTTGAATTATATCTTGAGGGTAAATCGGTGACAGAGGAATTAGTTGGACTCTGTGAGGAGAATTTAACACCAGAAAGACCTTTACCTGTTGGTCAAGATATGTTGAGCAATGCAAAAGTGTGTTATGTAAATAGTTTGGATGAATTTTATGTACAGTTGGAGGATTATGTTAGTAACTTGGATAAAGTTATAGAAAAAATTGCTAATGCTGAGGAATTTGAGCGCACTACAGAACTTAAGGTTGGATCAATTTGTGCTGCATTTTGGTCTACTGATGAACAGTGGTATAGAGCAAAAATATTAGAATTTTGCGATGGGGGTTATCACGTACAATTCATCGACTACGGTAATAAAGCAAAATGTGAAGATTTTAGGCAATTACCTGAAGATCTCAGTTTAATAGAACCTTTGGCTAAGTGTTGTCGTTTAGCTGGTTTACCTGCTGATAGTTCATTACAGGAGAATGGAAAAAATAACCTTGATGATCTTGCTACTGAAGATACTACATTCCAAATAGAATTTTTAGATAGCACAAAAGAACCTAACTTAGTAAGACTTTTACTTAATGGCAAAGAATTCGTATCGATTCTTACAAATGTAGATACATGTAACTCAGAAAATGAATTAAAGGACACCTTGTCAGAAACATTGGATAAAGATGGTATCAATAAACCTAATTCTGAATGTGATGTTAACATTGAAAGCATTTCCACTAATAATAAAGACGGAAATAAAACACACGGTTCACTATTAAACACAAGTAATAATTCATCAGATAGTAACACCACTCCACCAGAATCATTGCAGAGTAACGAAATCAGTGAATCCAATACAGATTTAGTTTCACCGACTATTACAAAAATTGAATCTGAATGTAAAGAAAATAAGGAAATCGTTAAAAACGAAATCGAACCAAAGGATTCATTATTACACACAAGTAATGATTCGTCAGATAGTAAATCTACTGCCAAAGAAATTTTACATAGTCAGGAAGTCCAGGAGATTAGTGAATCCACTACTACGCATGTTCCATCAACTGATGTCAAAACCGAATGTAATGAGAATATTACAAGCACATCTAATAACGATACAGAAGATACTGAAGCAGAGGTTATAATTACATCAACTGATGCTAAAATTGATCTGAAATGTAATGAAAGTATAGAAAACACAACCATTGATGATAAAAATGATAGTGAAGCGAAAATACCCTCGTCAGATACAAATGCTGCATCTGACACTAAATCTAATATTAAAGGCAAATCACTTGCTGATGAAATGAGTGAAACTAGCAAAGATGTAGTTTCAACAACTGATACTGGAGTTGATCCAAAATGTAATCGAAGTATTGAAAGTGTAGCTAGTAATGGACCAAATAAGGTTCAAGAAATTGAAGTAAACACTTCACAACCTGATCTCAATAAGAGTGTAGAAAGTAATCATACAGTTAGAGAGAACAAATCTAGCGAAGAAGAGGCTGAATTTTTTAGTGGAGATGATAGTGAGAAGAGCGAAACAGTTAAAACTTCTGGGAAAGAATAACACGAGAATAACATAATGCGAGTAATCAAGAGATTCTACCAATTATATGTGAGTGAGGGACTATATTTATCTAAGGAATTAAAGTGACCTCTTTTATAGAATCGAGTTTCTCTTAAAAGAGGCTTTATCCTCTAATACAGCTAATGTGAATAAAATTTAATTGTCGGTTGATTCACCAGTGAGTGTTTAAAAAATTATAGTATTTATGAAAAGTGTTAAACTATTTGGAAAGTCCTTTCCAAAGATGCGACTGAATTTAGGCTTCATAGAGTTCATAGTTTTTTTTTTTTTAAATAATCTCATATAAACTTTACTGCAAAGCAATATGTGTGATATACTTATTTATTTGTTTTCCAAAGACAGGAAGTGACAAACGAAGATATAAGTATGTTGTAATTGTTAAAGCTGAGCTTTTTTTATATTCTTAAATATTTTATACGAGACTTGATTATTTTGAATAGTGTTTATAGTTGTTTAAAACCAAGAATACCTTGGTCCCTTTATAATAATCCCTTATATTTTTTTGTTAACACTATTGAAAATAAAATAGTTACTGAAAGAGATTTATGACTATTGATTTTTATGTTTCTGTTTCGAAAATCTTTAATATAGCTATTATAATCATAAAAACATAAATAGCGTTGACATTTCAAAGAAAAAAAAATTACAAAATTGGTCATCGAAGTTCTCTCATTGATATGAATGAATAGATTTTTTTTATAACTCAATTGTTAGTACATTTGACTTAAGATCAATAACTTTAATTGAAAACTTAATCTGAATTGTAGACAAAACAGTTTTGAGTGGTATAATAAAATTAATATGCGTACCACTGGAGTTAATAAACATACTGATTTTTCTTTTGTTTTAAATTCGTATACATAATAAGAATATACATATATTCAGTTGTATTATTTTTACTCTCTAATAGCAGTTATGTTTTCGCAAAACATCGTTTTTTTTTATAAAATAAAGCTATTGTCCATTTAAATTATTGTTTCATTTTTATAGTTTAGTAATTTATGTATATATGGAACTATCTAATCTTGCCCAGTATGTAGAGAATAAAATGGTCTTTTCAATGAACGAAAGCCAACCGTATCGCACGAGTTATGCTGAATATTAATTCTGCTCAAGGTGTAATCATCCATGATTGTACATGTAAAGTAAATCTCATACTCGTACATTTCTTACATACATCTTCAATCAAAAAATCTCATAGTGTGTTGTCTGTAGTTAGTACTAAGATATCTAAAGTAAACCAATGAAAAATTTCGTTTAAAATATTATTAAGATGCGACACCTCTTAATTTATCCTTTACACTTTAAATATAATTGAAGTCTCGTCTGCAAAAAGCACCATGTCAGCCCAATTGTTGACTATTAGCGACAGATCATTTGTGTATATTAAGAACACGAATGGTCCTAGAATGAAGCCCTGTGTAACGTATAATAAACATTTTGAGGAGTTTTTGGCGGGATATCAGTCTGTCATGCAGTGATTTTATATTTTATTCATAATCTTGTGTTACTTGACTCTATATTGTGTTAAATTGGTGGCGTTTTATGTAATATAGTTCGTTTATTGTGCCTAAGTGAAATGAATTAAAAATAATACCACGGAGCATGAATTCTGTGGTCTTGAAAATTAAGAAGATAAAAATTTACGAAATATTATATAGAGGATTTGGCGTTTATATCTTTTCATTAACTTAGGATGGTAACTGAGGATGCTACCGAGGTCCAGAGCAGGCGAGAAAAACTGGAGAATGTTGGTTTAAAAATTAGTAGAACAAAAACTGAACACTTGTTTTGCGACTTCGGTGGTACATCTAGTTTTTCTCCTATAGCCTTAAATGGTGTATCCTTACCAGCCTGCTCCAATTTTCGGTATCTCGGCTCAATGATACATAACGACGGTGGTATTGATAAGGACGTGAGGAATAGGATAAATGCAGGATGGATGAAATGGCGAAATGTTTCTGGGGTAGCTTGTGACCCACGAATGCCTTTGAAAGTCAAGGGGAAAACTTATAAAACTATGATAAGGCTTTTTGATCAGAAACACAAAAATGTTTGCGATAGAAACTTATGTTACCTACCATGGCAACATATAATCAAAAACTGAAAACAAAACTAACGTAGAATAAACTTCTCAATAGGAGCACAAAATAAACTCTGGAAATATATGCGATAGAAAGTTACCACGTTACCATCGCAACGTATATAATACTAATGCTAACCGCAGTGGAAGCTCTCAAAAGTAAAAAATAGCCCGATATTGAAACATTCTTCATTGGTGCTCCAGGAAACCAAATCGAAGGCCTTAGATATGTCCAAAAAACATGCAAATATAGGTGTTTTTCTTGATGTATAGTACTGGACCGTATGCTTGAGACCAAGTATAGCAGCCTCGGTGGACAACCCGGTTGGAAACCTAACTGAGCATGATGCAGGTCTAGATACGTAGTCAGGTGTTCATCAAGTAAACCGTCCAGCACCTTTGCCACTACTGTAGCCAAAGATATTGGTCTATAATTGGACCCATCCGAGGCATCTCCTCGTGTATATAGCCTAAAGCCTTCCTCGATAAATGAGCTATCCAACACCGAAAGAATTTTTCAAATCGGACCGGTGTATTGGCTCTTTAGATCAACGCGTTCAAACATATAAACAAGCAAACTCTTCAACTATATAGATTAGTTTAGCCAAAACAGGTTCAAGTCATATCACAATTATTTATCACACTTAACATTGGCGAAATTGCTTATATAGGCAGAGGCCATACCGAAAGAGACATAAAACTTTTATTTCTATGCATTTCCAATAGAAAACAACAAAGAGTATAGTAAGTATTATAGGAAAACAAGTAAAAAAGTTTCAAACCAAAAATGATTCATAAAATTTGTTTAAGGCAATAAAAGAACAATAAAATTATATTTGTAAATAAAACATCAGAAAAGTTTTTTTCTTAATTTAGGTTATATTCTAACATGTCATTTAAGCTTATATAACAGTAAAAACTTAATTTGTTCATAGTTTTTCTTTTTAATATCATTTTGATTCAACATAACGATCGCTCTTTTTTATTTAAATTATATATTGGTGTACGAAGGATAGAATTATCTATACTAATATTATAAAGAGGTAAAGTTTATGACGCGAGTTTGGGATGTTGTAGGGGGTAATCTCTACTAAAAGAAACTACTGGTTTGATTTGAAAAATTAGTTAGTTAATATTCAGTGTTATATAGTTTATTTATCGAGGAAGGTTATAGGCTATATTTCATCACGCTAAGACCAATAGGAACGGAGCACCAATGAAGAATATTTCAAAATCTGGTTTTCTTCCTATTGACAGCTTCCGCTGCGTGTTCGTACAGTAATTACTTGCAGTAAGTATAGAAATCAAATTATACGATATTTTGGACTGTCGTAATTTTTTTAATATTATTATTAGAATAACATATACTATGTTTAGTGAGTGATATATTTGCCTCAAAAATACTACATATCTAGGATATAATAAAACTAATATAGATTAAAAATCGTTTAAGTAAATCATAACTTTATTTAATAAACGATTAACAAAAAAAATCAAATTAAAAATGTTTACTGTACAATATTTCAAAGAACTTATACTAAGAAAATTTGACAATTATTGTCCTAACTACGCAAAAACACTCAAACATACTCAATGTAATTAAAGTATCTAAAACATATATTTAAAATAATATTCATTAATTATAAAATAATATAATGTGTTTTAATATAAACCTATCCTTGTGTCAACTATCTCAATTCCACCAGTGAACAAAGTATAATATAATTTGAACAATAAAAAACAATTTTAGCCTTTAATATTTCTTATGTAACAATTCATCTGCTACTAAGGACAGATATCGTCGATTAAACATTATGTAAATAGCAGAATTGAAAGAAAAACTGGCTAAGTCATTTTTTTCAATTTGATTTCTTGTGGCCACAAAAATACTAATTTCATACTATGACTATTTAAAACAGGTGTGAAATGCGTAGTTCATATTTTTTTGTTGTATTTCTTTTTAAATAGTGAATAACTAGCTAAGTCCGTGAATTGACAACGTCGGTTATTATTATTAAGCATATTTTACACAGAAAATAGTTCCAAATAACATACATATTTCCTTTCAAAATCATTCCTTCAAGTATTCAAGTGCACTCGAAAATGCTTTTAAAATTTAAATCGTGCGTCCTGTAAAGTTTTTAAATGTGACTTAGCCAGTTTTTCCCTTAAGCTCCTCAATTACGATTTAGTTTTAGAGCTCTTTGTGTACCATAATATCTTCTAGCGTTCAAGCTATAGACATTATGAACCATCTATAAATCAGATTTGAGAAGAATTAATTTTACAGAAACCGAAATATTTAAGCGAGAATCGTACTGTTAAAAACTTAACAAATCAATCTAAATATACATGACCTTTAGACTTGTTTTACTAAATAATGCCAGTAATAGATGGTGGTAGAACTATTTCTTAGTCTGCCTGCATTTGAGAGTCAGTCCTCTTTAGATTTAGCGTGTTTACTATTTTAAATCACATCTTTATTTAAAATTAGATGAGATTGTGTTCAAACGATAAAACCTGTGAATTATTATAATAGAAAAAAAAAATACACATTGATTTGCGATGACACATCCATTTAAATCTTACACACGTGTCACTTTTGTAGGAATAGGAGGTCACATTTGATGAGTATGTGATGTTAAATTAAAATAAGGTGTTCACTGGAAATGGGCTCTTTTGAACAAATCTATTTTTTTTATACGCTTTTGCTGCAAAACCGTACAAAGACTAGTAATTGTAAAGGGTTAGTTAATGTGTTTATATGTATAGAATAACTTTAACCATTAGTATGGTTTGTCTATACACAATACTTATGGAAAATTATATGTACATTGAACTATGCACATATAATACCTATTTAATTATAATTATTTATATAGGTCTTTATAGATTCAACCTTTCATTACAATCTCACCGAATATAGTCGAGGCTGGTAGTACTTTAAAGTGCTTAGATTTTAGAGTAAATGGAACTCTATTGCAACTACGTATTAAATCATTAACGTGAGAGTGGTTGCTATCCAAACAACTACTTTACGAAAATTTCATTGCGACCTTTTCCAACACAAAAATTTCTGAAATTTGTTGTAGTATTCGTAATCCAATACGACCTATGTATTGTCTGATAGTGTTTGAACACATCACCACTAAATTAATTATTATCTATTAAAAATGTTTAATAAAATGATTTATGTATTTAAATTTAAGTTTAGGAGTTCTTTGAAACTGAAGTTATTAACTATACATACTGTGCTTTAAGTATATTGTTTTCTTTTTCAATCTTGACCATATGTAAGTAAATTACTTTAATAATTTAAAGCAAGTCGGTACATTCGCTACTTATACTTTTTAATATGTCCTAACAGGAATTAGTGTTATGACAAATGCAACGACGAATGTATATTAGGGTAGGCCAAAAAAAAATTTTTTTTTGAGTCTTTTACGAAAGTATGACAGTTTATCATGTTTTAAGAGTACCCTCCAAAGTAAAAGTAAAAAAAAATTCTAAAAACGTCAAAATATTTTTTTGCTAATTACGTTTTAATAGTGACAATGGTGTCCAATTTTATTTGCATCTTCCTAGCCTTATTCATTTAAAAAAAAAAGATCGTTAATATTCATTTTTATAAATCGCTCGAAAAGATTCCAATTTCAAACTTTGAAAAAAAATTGAACGGCGGCCCCTAAATATGAAAATATAGACTTGAAAACATCAGGATCCAAGTTATTCTAATGACAGGAAATATTCAAATAACAAGAAAAAAAATATATCGTCGATTTTTAAAATTTTGAGCAATCACAGATTTTCTTGTGCTGCGCTTTCCATGTTACTTTCAAAACATGATAAACTAACATAATTTCGTAAGAGCCTGGAAAAAAAACATTGCTTTTTTGAGTCATCCTAGTGTACATACGTTACTTCTTATTCAGAACTATGTTGTACACAGAACAAATAGCATTAATTTATAAAATTGAACACAATGGAGAAGAAAACAGACCTCGAATAAGTATAAAAATTGACAACCATGTTGCAATTTAACGTGTCCGAACCTTATTACCGCGAAACACGCTTAAAAACTGTACAATTACTTACTCATGTCTTACCATATTCATTAAATCAATTGTCAGTGAATATTCTTTAAATATTTACGATATATTATCTAAAAATACTAAACAGTAAGTGTATATATTACAAAAATTAAAAATATATACATATTTATTTATATGAGTCGTATAAAATCAAAAATTCGAGTCTCCGTTTCATATATAGAAGAAAAGTTGTTTATCTTTTTTTATGAATTACTGCCTTTTTATTGAATACCTTTTCTCAGTTTAAAGCGACCAAAATATATTGAAGAATATACACCAATATTTTGACATGGATAATTTTTTTTATCCCAGAAATAGAGCCAACCTCGGTGAATATTTTTGGTTGCATTGAATATTGCATATAACCTTACGTCTACGGATTCGGGCTAGCGCAAAAAGTAGTCTAGAGTTGCATACAAAATAAGTTAAGCAATTATTAGAAGAATGTAAAATTGTCATTTATTTATTCGTAAGATGTTATAGATATAATGTAATACATATTTATACCTGAATTTGTGTTCTACGCAACTATATTTAGAGCGAGGATTCTATTATTTTTGATAATACACAAGTCATACACCAGGTGAAAGTTTAGACACTAGCAATATTTACGGAGGATACTCAGCACTCGATTCTCGTTCTAAGTCATTTAACAAAATTGGTGCTTAGTATTTGACCTAATTATCTAGAAAAATACAAAAATTATACACAATCCTCTACGCGTTTATGTTTATGCATAGTGTCATTGAAAGTCGGGTGAAGTAAATGTGTTATAAAATGGTTTATTGTCAGTTTTATTATCGAAGGTTATTAACTCCTGGTCACCCCTTGAAGCTTTCGGCACCGTTCATAGCACCTAGGTTTAATACGTTTGCATTTATACTTTTGAACATCTTAGCCCAAACTCAGGTTCTCTTTATTGTTAATTAGTATTTGTTTTGACATTATTATCTTATGTGTTAAATTTGACAATGAACTATCATCTCTTAGAATATTGTAAGCGACTAATCTATCACCTGGTATATCATAAGGTACTATCAAGTATTACGTAAGCAGAATTTTTGTAATTTCTGATCGCCACTTCCCCCTAGTCCACAAAAGAAGGCAATGCTCTTACCCCCCTTATGCTAACGTAAACATCTCATGCTAACGTAAACATTTGTATAAATATTTTTAAATCTATTCCGGTTAGGTAAATATATAATGCTGACGTAATCACCATCTAAACCTATCCCATATGTCATCAAAAATAAGGAAATCAAATACCCCCATCATGCTTACGTAATCCTTGAATGACCCCATAGAAGCAACGAGACAATTTTATTATTTTATTAAGCCTAATATATTAAAATCTTTGAGGTCATCTCGTTTCTCCAGTATAAGTCCTTTCTCATTAGCCAAATGGAGTACGGAGAGTAAGGCCAAGGGTATACTCAACGATTCGCGAATGTTCGTTGATAGTTTGTTGGGTAACCGAGAGTACACGTTGAAGAACGAAGTCGGTGCAACATTCTCCTTCTCTCCGGATGGAGTCTTCTCTGTGAGCATTTTCCAGGTGCAATGTTTCAGTTGTTTCATGTCGATTTTCTTTGCTCGCATCGCGTATGGTATGAAGATTTTTGCGATCTGTACAAAATACAGATTATCATTATTTATATATACATACGTAGGCATTCCATGCCAAATCAAAATGTTAAAAAAAAACAAATTTCCTCAATTGTGTGATATGTTTTAGTATCTCTCAAAATATCCATCTTGGTAATTTTTGTCATTTTTTTTATTAATCGTTCAAAAGATATCTTTAGGTCATAACTTTTTTTAAAATGGTAAATACGGAATACTAGAGGGTGATGTTTAGTCAGACGAGCTCAGAAATAACCATACCTCCGTTCTGTGGTTTCATCACGTGTAAAATTATAAAGCATATCCTCGAGTAACATTTACTTTTGGTTTCATTAAAATCTGGTCACTCTATCAAAAGTTATTGTAATTTTAATGATTTTATTAGTCAATGTTTTTTTAAAATTAGGTTCTACGCGGGTAGAGTTGCGGGCATAGCCTAGTACTTGAAAAATGTTATGTGCCCCAGCACCAGCTGTTTACGCGCCTTAGATTATTTCTTCTACACCAAATAGCAAGACCATTAGCTCACAAAAAAGACATATTGATCAAAGGTCAGCTCGAGAATCCTAATTATTCCGATAAAAATATATCTATTAAACCAAAGTGTAAGTTAAAAAAGGTTCTTTAAATAAATTTCAGTCTGATATCTGGCCCTTTTGGATGACGAGTTTGCTGACCACTGAACTAAGCCACCATTATTAAACTCCACTGATAAACTAAGTTGGAAATCAAAGAGTAAAAATATGTCTTCAAGAAACTGTTACCTGATTGATGACATAATACCTTTAACAATATTTTGCTTTTTGTTTTAAGCAACGAATCTAATCAGGGATTATTACTGTCATCGAGGTAATAGTGTTACAAATCTCGTATGATTATTTCAATGTTTTAACAAGATGGTAGCTCCGTTGTTAGAAATTTCCAGGGAGAATTTGTGGCATCTCAAAATTCATGATCCGTGGTATTATTTTCCATTCGCTTCACTTATGTACAATAACCGAACTGTATTACGTGTAACATCACCAACTTTACAAAATATAAAGTCAGATAACACTTCAGATGATTAATCTATACAAATATTAAAAAGAGGTAAAGTTTGTGTGTTTGTGACGTTGTAGGGGTATCTCAGGAACTACTGGTCCGATTTGAATGAATTCTTTCAATGTTAGATAGCTCATTTATCGAGGAAAGCTATATATCATCACGCTAAGACTAATAGGAGCGGAGCACCAATGAAGACTATGAAGACTATTTCAAAATCGGGGTTATTTCTTCCTCTTGAGAGCTTCCCCTATATGTTAGCGTTAGCCCAAAGTCATTATTCCACGCGGACGAAGTCGCGGGCAGGGGCTAGTGAAATATAAAATCCACTACATAAAAGATCCCGACTTTTTATTTATGTTTGAAGTCTAAATCAATGAATAAGATAATAAGTGATAGAAGTACCTTAGTCGGAGGTTCCAGCATATCTCCAATCTCCTCAGGTTCAGGGACCTTCACCTGATCATGCAAATCTCCCGCTGCTGTCGCATCCTCGTTACTCCAATCATCAACGTCCTAAAAAAAATACAGAAATAGTTTACACCACAACATACAAATGAAAATAGAACAATTTCAAAAAATTGATCCGTCACGGGACGCCTGGCTAGTGTGAAACATCGAAATTGTTTTGTATAAGTTATATTCATAAAAGAACAGATTACGACAGGAATCAGCTATACCATAATGAAAAGATAAAGCGTTACAACTTTTTTCATAAAATAATGAGTAATTATTTTATAACATAAATATCCATTTTTATTAAATAACAATATTAAACTAGACGAAGGCGCGGTGTGTTTTGCGGCATTTATCAAAGGGCGCTAGGTCGTCGGCGCGTGCCGCGTAACACTAGTAGAATGAGTGTTCGACAAAACAATTTGAATCTTATGTTTATACAGATAGGGTTACAAATGTTTTTGAGTATTTCGTTAGTAGTGTTTTGCGTCGCCACGTCGCTAAGTCAACAATCAGATTTACCCGCCCCTATAGATCGTATCACATCAAAAAAGATGAAAAGCAATAAAATAATCTCGAGTTATAATGGGAACTGTGAGTTAACAATTCTTATATCATTATCAGAACCAATCAAAGTTCACAATCTTAATCGCACACCCGATTAGGCCTCCCACGGCAGCGGCTCAAGCCTAGGTTCGATCCCTCGGCAGGGAGCCCTTGAGTGCGTTGCTTGCGCGATACGGTGACACACAAATATACATCACTGCTACAACACTACACGATCACCCCCACACACGTGCACGCCTACACGCTTACACATGAAAGTGGAAGGGTTTACTTATTTCCCTCGTCGAACTGAAAAACTCTCAATTTTCCGATAATAAATATATGGAGGAGTTGTTGAGGCGTGCATGCTTGGTACACATATACGTTTCAACAACTCATACATATATGAATAGTTAGCTAGGTTAGCTAGGATAGGTCGCGATTTTGCATGCAACAGGCAACAGCCAAGCCGAGGTGTGCCGTGCACCCTTGAGCTGGTTGCCAAAATAAAATCGGCTGAGTGCCTTAAGCGCTCGCCTTAGTAGTCCGGTGAAGCTGTTAAGACCTTGCTGGGTCAATAGCGTAGAAATCTCGAAAAAAAAAAAAAAAAAATCACAATCTTAATATTCGGTACCGTTACTTCGAAAAACAAATTCAACGACACCAGCTTCAGTGAAAACAGTGTATTACCGACATAATTACATGCCGGTATGTAAAAGTAAGGCGAAGGTAATTTTTTAATACGAATAGGAAATTTTTGTGTGGGTAGATTTTTTATGCGGAAAGAAAAATTTTGCGAGGGTAGTTTTTTAAAACACGTCCACAATACAACACCTATCTACACAGTTTTTGACTGGATCTTAACGTGTCGGAGTGGACTTTATATTTTATTCATATTCTTATGTTATTTAGCTAGTTATGCGGTCGCCAGGGCACATGATAACAACGCATTCGCATGAAAATGCTGTGTAAGCAGCATAATTCTGACTAGCGTCCCCTTAACTCGTGGGAACAAATACTAACCGTGTTAAGTTAAGTAGAATAAGATTCACTCGTTCTGGGCATCTGCTTCTGACCAGAGCAACCATTTTTAGTATTAATTAAATCAACTTTTGTAATTAATTAAATAAGAAAAATAAAGTTTATTTTTTTTAAATATAAATCGCTCCCGTAAACTTGACTAGCTATATATTTTGTAATATTGGTGGTGTTTTACGTAATATACTTTGGTTATTGTGGACAAGTGTAGTGGATGGGAATAATACCACAGAGCATGGATTCTGATTTGCAACAAAAATTCCCTGGAAAGTTTTTTTATACATTTTTTTATATAATAGCAGGCAAACGGACAGGTAGGTCACCTAATGTTAACCACCGTCCATAGAAACTTGTAACACCAGGGGAGTCGTAAGTACGTTGCCAGCTTGTGTTTGGGGGAGGAGGGAATAAAGAAGAGGAGAGAGGGAGGAAGCGAGATGGTCTTCCGGCGCTCTCATTGACCAAACGAAACGCAACATTGCAAGCACTGTTACTTCACGTCAGTTTTCCGGGAGAAGGTGATAGTACCGGGGCGAGCCGATCGATTCATGCTGAAACCAGTTATAGCTTCAGCGTGGCTCTAACATCTATATAGTTCTAACAAGAAAGCCACCATCTTGTTAGAATAATGAAATGATTACAAGAAACTTATGTCTTTAGCTACTCAACAATGGCAGTAATAATTTATTAGAAGATTGGTAGCTAAGCATAAAGTTGAATAAATTAAATTAAAAATGACGTCATTGTCTCATAGTACAGACACAATAAAATGAGATACTTACGGGTACATTATTGGGACAATATGAAGCATCGTTCTCGTTGTTATAATTGTAGTCTCTGACCTCTTCAATGGTGACCGTCGCTGGTTCTGTTTGTTTACTCCTCTCTATGTCTCTCTTTCGTAACATTATAACGTTTTGCTTCAGGAACAATTTCCGGAAGTGTGACTCGTCCAATCCTCTACAAAATATAAATTAGGTTATTAGCTTTGCCTAGGTCCGTTTCCTCGACGTGGAGCCCTTGAGTACGCTGCTTACGCGATACAGTGACACAAAACCTTACATCACTGCTACAACATCACACACATCACCTATACACACGTGTACGCCTACACGCTTACACGCCGTTTTTCTTTTTCAAAGAAATAAACGATAAACAGTTCTACCCTTATTTTTCCTTATCCTATCCTATCCCATATAGTTTTGAGAAATTTTTCCAACACAAAATACAGGAGTTGTTGAGGCACGCATGTTTGGTACACATGCATGTTTCAATAACTCATATACGTATATCTAGATAGCTTAGGTTATTTCAGATAGGTCGCGTTTTTTGCACAAAACAGGCGACACCCCAAGCCGAGGTGTGCCGTGCACCCTTGAGTTAGTCGCCCAAACATCCCAAATCGACTGAGTGCCTTTAGCGCTCTCCTCAATAGTTCGGTGAAGCTGTGAAGACCATTCCAGGTCAAAAGCGATTTCATTTCGAAAAAAAAAAGTTATTAGCTTTCTACTAATAATATGGACAGATCTTCTTATAAGTAAGTATATATACAAAATAAGAGGTCTGCCGTTCTGTATGCATCACACAAAAACTTCTGGATAGATTGAAATCATTTTTCTATTATTTCATTTCTTAGACACGGGCCGCTTATGCACGATAAGAATTTTCCCATATCTTTATTTAACACTAGCTGTGCCCGCGACTTCGTCTACGTAGAATCGTATGTAAAGAACAGTGATTAATAAAGTCATCTGAATACATTGAGTCCAAATAGACTATAGTATACTTATAGTAAATACTAATTTACTTTTCTCTAGCACTTACTCTGCACTATCATTAAAACTACAATAACTTTTGGTAAAGTGGACCGATTTTAATGAAACAAAGTCATAAGCGACTCTCGAGGATATGCTTTATGATTTTCCTGGTGTGGTGTTATTGTGAACTAAGTATTAACGGTATTGCATCCAAGGCACCGGTCACAGCTGCCCGTCAATCCGCCCGTATCTAAGCAACATATAGCTATTTATTTTTCACTACCGATATTGATAATATGCCATCTTACTTCCACATTTCGTCTAAGACAGTGTGGCGTTCCAATATTACTTTACGTATGTGTGCGTTATCGTGCCATTTGTTTTGTCATATATTTCATGTAGGTATTCGTATCTTCAGTTTTTAGTTATAATATAATTGCTTAACGCTCGTCTTAGTAGGCCGGTGAAGCTGTGAATGCCTATGAAGCCAATAACGTAGTTAAAAAAAAACAAATGTTTACCTGTCTATGGGTGTTTTGAAGTTTGTCTCATTCCAGGTGTGTCCAGTAGCTAAAGTCTTCCTGCTGATCATGATTTTAGCTGGTTGCGTGGGCTCGTACTCCGCCAAGGGTTCCGCGCGACAGTCGAATGCCAAACCCGCTCCAGTGAAGTCCAGTTGCCGTTTCGTCCGAACCGGTTTCTTGCCGTCAATCGTCACACGGCCACCGGTTAACTGGCCCCGATCGGACATTTTCGACGCTATATAATAACAATATAATTAAAACTAGTGGTTCTATCAGTATGCCTTCATCGCACGATCTATTTACACGGTCCTATCAGCCTCCTTTACGTTATATGAACAATTAAGATTGACATTTGGAATGAGGTGTATGTATGATGTCTTATAAACAACTAAAATACAAATAATATTTCTCTATAGGTGATAGAGCCACGCTGAAGCTATTACTAGTTTCAGCATGAATGGGTCGGCTCGCCTCCGGTACTACCATCCGACCAACAGAAACACCGAGGTGAAGTAATAGTGCTTGCATTGTTGCGTTTCGTTCGGTCAGTGATAACGCCGGAGAACTACCTTTTTACTTTTATCTTCCAAGTATTTAATACAGATGTACATTATCAACTCTACATTCCTTTACTACACTACAATGACTAGATTCAAACATTTTTTTAAGTAGTCCGGTGAAGCTGTAAAGGCCAATAGCGTAGTCAGTTCGAGAAAAAAAAATTCAAACATTTTTCGAATTGTCCTATTTCATTTCTCTATTGAAGTAAACAGCAAGATGGCAATTCTCAAACTAAACTTTATTTACATATACCCACTACATACAAGTATGATATAATATATATATATGTATATCACTACTACATCTTCCCCTTTTTATAAACATAAGAAAATAAAAATCTATGGTAAGCCAGAGGACTATAAACACAAAATGAATATATGAAATGAATGAATACCTATGTGAAAATATGTGACAAAAATTGTACATCAACAAAAACAACATGTTTTTAGAAGTAACTTACATACATGAAAATGAATGTGAAAGTGTACATATAGAACATATAGATTTTATACATATGCATACATTTCCTCTTTTCTCTTACTTTTTTTTTTATGATACATTTTTTACTTTAGTTTATTCAATCTTTGTACTTTAGCAGTCTTTTCTTAGCCACCTGTGCCGCTTTTCTTTCTATACGAACACTACTTGATGGCATAGGCATGTCGGTGCGCATCACAAAATGCTCCGCCTCTGTTCGCGGTGGTGTCTCGTGTCGATTAGGAGAAAATAATATGTCATTTACAGGGCTGTCACTAACATTGCCGACGTTTTCCCTATTTGTAACATCATTTTTAAATTCTGGCCTCTCAGGTCTATGTGGTGAAGAATCGATTATTGGCATTTTTATTAAATGCCTTCTATTTCTCCTGTATTTTTTTCCCCATTTGTCAGTAACGAAGTATGATCTTGGTTGCCCTGCATGCTCGCTGATATGACCTTCTCTTCTTATAGGTCCATCTATTGTGATAACACGATCTCCTACTTTCAAGTGTTTGAGTTCGCGAGCTCGAACATCGTAATGAATTCTATTTCTTAATTGATTTTTCTTTATATTTTCATAATCTTTATAATTATCTCGCTCTGGTTTTAATTTTTGTGCGCTGCATGGTAGACGTGTGTTTAATCTGCGTCCCATTAGAAGTTGTGCAGGACTGGAAATGCCGTCCCTAGGAGTATTTCTATAATTTAGAAGAGCAATATAAAAATCAGAACCATCATCTGACGACTTTTTCAGTAAAGACTTCACGGTTCTTACAGTGCGCTCACTTCGACCGTTGGATTGAGGATAATTAGGAGATAAGGTTATATGCTTAAATCCCCATGTCCTGGAGAAAACATTAAATTCCTTAGAAGAATATGCAGGACCATTATCTGTAATAACCTCTTGTGGTATTCCATGACGCGCAAATTGATCCTTCATGGCCTGTACAACACTTCTGGATGTTATACTACTCAAAGTTGATACCTCAACAAAATTTGAGAAGTAGTCAACTATTATCAGAAATTGTTTTTTATTGTATTCAAAAATATCCGAACCGATCTTCGCCCACGGTAGATCAGGAATATACTGAGCACTCATTGGTTCACGCTGTGGCATTGTGGCATGTTTTGCACATATGTTACAACGCCTGACAGTTTCCTCAACATCTTTGGACATTCCTGGCCAATACATCACATCTCTTGCACGTCTTTTGCACCTGTCTATACCCAAATGACCTTCATGCACACGAGATAACATTTCCAGGCGAAGTCTTTTGGGTATAAATACTAAATTGTCTTTGAATATCACGCCATCAACATATTCAAAACATTCACGATAATCCCAATGAAGTCGAACTTTTTCATCTGATTGATACTTGTTTAAAGGCCAACCATTTTTAATATAGGCAATTAAAATTTTACTTTCTTCAACACTCTTAATTTCAGTTTTAATCTTATTAAGTTTATCTTCACTAAACCTTACATTGTTGAGTAAAAAACATGTTTGTTCATCTATCTCCTCAGTCACTTTACTTTTCATTATGTCAGCTAGTGGTGCTCTTGATAACGCATCAGCAATAAACATATATTTACCAGGCTTGTAAGCAACCTTCTATATTTCTGCACTCTGAGCATCATGCGCTGTAATCTAGCAGGTACCTCATTTAATGATTTTCTAAAGAGCGCTTCTAGCGGTTTGTGATCAGTTTCAACCAGTATGTCGTTTTTTCCAAATACATACTGGTGAAATCTCTCTAGTGCAAAAACTATTGCAAGCATTTCTTTCTCGATTTGAGCATATCGTTTTTGTGTCTCAGTAAGAGTAATGGAAGCAAACTCTACAGGTTGGTCTTTTTGAAGTAGCACAGCTCCCAGAGCATGTGAACTTGCATCCACAGAAAGTACTGCAGGTTCCTTAGGCGTAAACAGCGCTAAGACAGGCGCACTACATATATCAGCTTTTAACTGTCTTACAACTTCTTCTTCGTGTTCACCCCAGAACCACTCTGTGTTGTTTTTCAATAAATTACGTAATAAAGTTACTTTTTCGGAGTACCTAGGAATAAATTTACACAAATAATTTACCATACCTAAAAATCTTTCAAGGGTTTGTCGGTCATGAGGACTGGGCATCTCCAGAACTGCCTTTATCTTATTTTCATCGATTTCCATACCCTTTTCACTAAACTTATGCCCAAGATAGGTAACTACTTGTACACCAAACTGACATTTTTCTTTATTGAACTTAATGCCTATTTCTTTTGACCTATCCAGCAGTTTTTTCAAGCGATCATCATGCTCTTCCTTTGTGGACCCCCAGACTATATGACATCATCAATGAATGAATCTACCCCATCTAAATCTTCTAGCAATTGTCTGACTTTAGCATGGAAGACTTCAGATGCTGAATTTATTCCATATGGCATACGTAAAAACTGATATCGACCAAAAGGAGTGCCAAATGTACACAGATCTGCACTATCATCATCAAGGCGTACCATCCAAAATCCTGATTTAGCATCTAGTTTACTAAAATACTTAGCACCATTTAATTTAAAAGCAATTTCTGTTAAGGTAGGTAGTTGATAATGTTGCTTACGTATAGCACAATTCAGCGGTCGGGGATCCAAGCAAACCCGTAGACTACCATCTTTCTTTGCTGCAACTACGATAGAATTAACCCACTCAGTTGGGTGGGACACCTTCCTGATTACCCCTAGCTCCTCCATGCGATTGAGTTCCACTTGCAATTGATCTCTAATGGCAACGGGAATTTTCTTGACCGGGCATACAGTGGGGGGAACACTAGTATCTATTAATATTTTATAGCAACCCGGCAACATGCCTAAACCATCAAATAATTCATCGTAATCATGAATATTTAACGAGTAAATTCGTCTTACCAGCCCTATCTGTTCTAAGGCTTTCCTGCCTAAAATACTTACATTATCATGATTTGTTATAGCAAATTTGAGACAATACTCCCTATTGTTATAATTCAGTTTCAGAACACAACTCCCTATAATAGGTATATAATTACCACAATAAGAAAGTGCACGTATTTTGTTTTTAATTAAGTCATTATATGAAAACCCTAAGTTAAGAAAATTTTTTCTTGACATAACATTTATATCAGATCCAGTATCTAATTTAAATCTATGTTTTAGGAAACTATTGCTTAAATAAAGAGTCTCGTACCACTGAGAATTTTTATTACCACTATCAAGAGATGAGACGTAATATACGTCTTCGTCATCCTCTACTTGGACATCAAAAACTTTACGCATGTTTCCTGCTAAACACACTCTTTTAAAATGTCCTTTACGCGCACAACGAAAACATATCGAATTTCGTGCTGCACATCGCGAACCGCCATCACAATGTACATTAGCACACGCTACACAATTATTCATAAACCCGTGCATATAGTCCGCCTTCATAGGAAGTCGTTTCCCGCTCGAGTCGGCTCCTCTCACACCGATACCGGCGCCCGCGCTGCCCGCGCCGCCAGTCGACCGCGCTCCGCTAGTGCCAACGCCGCTCGATGTAGTTGCGCGATAGTGAATATCGCTATGTTCGTTGCCGCTTAATACGCGCGGTCCCTGCCGCGTTACAACCGGCCGCATCCGATTCGATACACTTCGTGATTCTGGGCGCATACCACGCCATCTATTGCGATATCTCTCAATAACGTCGACGGCCATGACCTTTGAATCTTCATTTTTTATGCCGATCGATTCGATTTGTCGACCGTTATCGTTTGATATTTCATTAGCTTGACATATTTGAATCGCTTTATCCAGGGATAAATCATTTGTACGAAGTAGTCTATCCCGCACTGTTCCGTCCCTTATACCACACACGATACGATCGCGTAGCAACCCATCTTCTAGCTGTTCAAATTCACAACGTTGACTCATTAATCTTAAAGCTGTAACATATTCATCGATAGTTTCTCCGGCTTCCTGATTTCGTGTAAAGAATTTAAACCTGATCATTGTTGTGTTTGTCTTCGTTCCGAAGTGATTATTAAATAATTCTATTATCTTCTCAATGTCATCGCGGTCATTATCTTTGTTAAATTTGAAAGTGGAGTAGATATCATACCCCTCAGACCCGATTAAGTTTATCAGGAGACTAGCTTGTACATCCATTGGCTCTTTGTGCACTCCCGATGCTTTTACGAACACTTGAAATTGCCGTAACCATTTTCGCCAAGCTTCGGCGCGTTCGGTTGGGCCGCCTTGTAGTGATAATTCCGTCGGAGGACGCGCGTGTTCCATTATTAATTATGATTTGTTTTGAACAAATCCTACAATTTAAGACAATTTCTTGATAATTTGACTATTATAACACTTTCATTTAAATAATTTTCTACACCGCTGTCACCATGAAGTAAACAGCAAGATGGCAATTCTCAAACTAAACTTTATTTACATATACCCACTACATACAAGTATGATATAATATATATATATATATATATATATATATATATATATATATCACTACTACATCTATAATTGTATGAACCAAATATCTGATCAAGTTTTACATTTAGGTCGCATGAGACAAAACCTACACGGTCCTCCTATCCTACGGTTACCGCAATTCACACAAGCGACGTTCGCGAGGGACCTGGCTAGCAAAGGTCACCTTGACTATATGACCAGTCTGATGATGCAAACTTGAATGGAAACATTGTCATTTTTAAAGATAAAAGCCCCTTTAAATTTCTACCCCTGGTAGTGTCTGATGACACTAGTTCCTACTTTAGAATAATATTATACACAATATATATAAAAGTAAGTAAAGTAGCTCTAAATTTTAGTCACCTTTTTCTTCTATACATCGCCCTTAGTCGCGCACTATCTGATTAGGAAACGTTATCTATAATAATAAATTATAAAGAGGTAAAGTTTGTGACGTGACGTTGTAGGGGGTAATCTCAGGAACTACTGATCCGATTTGAATAATTCTTTCAATGTTATATAGATAATTTACCGAGAACGGTTATAGGTCATATATCATCACGTTAAGACCAATAGAAGCGGAGCACCAATGAAGAATGTTTCAAAATCGGTTTTTTTTCCTCTTGAGAGCTTCTGCTGCGTGTTAGAAATATAGAATATCTTTATTCCACGCGAACGAAGTCGCCAGCATAGGCTAGTAAATACATAAAATACTACGCAAAACATAAAGTTTCATCCATCCATTTAAAAATAAGATAGGGTTGGCAGCTTTCGAGTCTTGATCTATAAAGAGAACATGTTCGACAAATCCGTCGTAGTAGTTCGGTGAAGCTGTTAGGAACTTGCCAGGTAAATAGCGTAGTCAGTCTGAGGGAAAAAAACAAATCCGTCGTAGTTTCAAGCAGGTGATTTAATTTACCCGGCTATGAGGCTAATACTCTAACAAACAAGATCATAATTTGAATTAATATATTTATATTCCATTTACTATATAATTATATATTATTTATTCTTTTTCTTTATACTATACTAAACTTAATGTTGCCGTTTAAGAAATAAAAAAGTCTCCAGACGTCAATTAAAAACTCGCTACATTTTGAAAAATACATAATAAAAAAATCCCCCAGTAGTCGCTGAATGTTTCATAATATTCCATAATAAAAAATATGGTGGAAATACTATATTGCGAATACTTCACTGTGATAAAACGAACAAAAGGCTTTAGTTGGATTAATTATAGCAAATTTTAGTAACGTTATAACTCTTCTTGCTGTTTTCATTCTGGTCGACCCCTAGATCAAACGTCATTCTAGTAGGGAAATTCCAAAAACAACGTCAGCAATTCATGTCGTTACCAGTAATTACAATTAAATTAGTACCAAAATACTTAAATATTTTCAATATTCAATAAGTCGCTAGATTGAAAAAAAAATCGTTAAATATGTCCAAAATCCGATAGATCTAGCGACAAGGTCGCTAAAACGGCAACAGTCACTAAAATAAATACTAATTATAATTTATTTATTTAATTTAATACTTTAATACTAAATAAACGTTAGGCTAAATCACCGAGTGATATAGCTGACGTTATCAAAAATACCTAAACGGTTGGACCGATTTTCACTTGAGAACGGAATTATTGTAAGTGTACTATTTGCAAGGCGACACAACGCTATCCCGTTCTAAAACGTTGCAGCGACATCTATTGACGTTGTTCGGTAGACATACAAAAGTAGTATCTTTTGCTGTAGAAATGATTCTCATCTTGTAGATTTTTATTTTAGTATACCTATTTTGTTTTTATATATTTTATTTTAATCTTTTATTTATTTTGTAGCCAGCCATAGTGTGACTGACTTCGTTATAGGCGCCGCGGTACCGCAGACTTTTTGTCACAGATGTCCTTTTTTTAAACTCACTTCTAATTACAGCTAGCAACTAAACTAACAGCGTCTCGAAAATCTCCGATATAGATATTTATCACACGGAGTCTCTTAAACTCAAGAAAGCATTAATAAGTATTTTTTTAAAACCAGTATTTTTTTTTTTAATAATTCTATCAACTATTACAATTATATAAGTGTATGCTGTGTGAACTATAAAAAAAACTTCATTGACGTTGTTTCCTATATATTTGCAAATTTATTAGCTGTAAGCTCAATTTGTAACTTAAAATAAAATAACCGTATTAAGAGTGTAAGGTATGTCATAATTAATATATATAAACATGTAGTTAGTGATATATACGCGTGATTTTGACAGTTGTAAATAAACGGTTTTACAAACAAGCTGCGTTATTTTTATCTGGGATCTTAGTTATTAATAAGCATAGAAACCCATCCGAAATCTCGGAATACGTCAAAGAGTTCCATAATACAATTTCTTGCGAAACAGAAACGCCCTTATTTTTGGTATAGTCGCAAAAACTGAATTATATTGACAATATGGGGTAGTCCGGTTAAGCTGTTAAGACCTTGCTAGGTCAAAAGCGTAGTTAGTTGGAGAAAAAAAAATGTCAATATTGGTATATTATAAATTTATAATAACAATTAATATAAGACATTGTTTCATAGTTCCTTATACAGTGTAAGTGAGCACTGAGGTAGTTATATGGTTGGTTAAAGTTCCAAATATGTTGTCGATGGTAAGCCTCATTTGAGCTAGAAATTTACTAATAATATTCTAAAGAGGTAATGATTGTGAGTTTGTGACGTTGTAGGGAGTAATCTCAAGAAGTACTGGTCAAGTACAATAAAGTATAAAAAGTAACACAATAAAAAATATCGAAATCCATCCAGAAGTTTTCGTGTACTCTACACACAATCACAGATTTCTATCATTTAATTCACATACTACCCTCTGTCCGCGACTTCGTCCTCGTGGAATAGTTACTTTGGGCCAAAGCTAACACACAGTGGAAGTCGCAAAAGGAAAAAAAAACGATTTTGAAACATTCTTCATGCTCCGCTCTTATTAGTCTTAGCGTGATGATATATAGCCTATACTGTTCCTCGACACATAACTATCTATCTAATAATAAAATGATTTTTCAAATCGGACAAGTAGATCCAGATATTAACCTATACAAACTTACAAATTTTCATCTTTCTAATATAAGTATAGATTAAAGCAATAGAAAAAGATGTTTCTAGAGTGTCTTCGTCTAGTCACATTCGCAAATTGAGTTGTTCCTGAATTCTGAGCTTTGCAAGATGGACACGTGATCTACCCTTAGTCTACAGATAATAGATGCAGCAAATTAATAACAGTCACGAAACTTATAGGACCATGGCTTACTCTGAATATTATCTTGAATGGAAGCATATGATTTGCTTCTAATTCGTTTGGATACATTCCAGTTTGAGGTTCATGATACAAACAAATCAGTTTAGGCTACAGAAGATTAATCATGAATATAGGATTTAAAGTTTTTTTTTTATTTAAATTTCATTTCTAGCAAACAATTTTCTAGGTCATAACTGCGATTGTTACTGAAGTTAATAACGTTACAAGTGTCGTGTGATCATTTCAAAATTCCAACGAGATGGTGGCTTCCTAGTTAGAACCTTCCAGGGAGTTTTTGAGGAATCTCAGAATGCATGCTTCATGGTATTATTTTCTATTAATTGTTTTTTCGTTTATTATATCATAGCAGGCAAACGAACATACGAGTCACCCGATTTTAAGTGATTACCGCCGTCCATAGACACGAGCAACAGCAGGGGAGTTGTAAGTGCGTTGCTAGCCTATTTCGACGGGAATGGAAGAGGAGAGGGGAGGCGAGAGGAAGTGGGCCTCCGGCGCTGGCATTCACCGAACGAAACGCAACAAATTGTTACTTCACGTCAGTGTTTCTGTAGATCGGGATTTTTGCTGAGACCAATAATAACTTCAGTGTGGCTCTACCACGTACAAAAACTGCCACCACTTCACTCATACACAATTTTTCCAGGCCGGCATGATAGTGGCGACCGGCGATGGATAGTGTGTCAATCGGTGGTCGCTATTATTTTTGGATTGCACTGTGCTTACCATCAGGCATAGTGCAATCATTTTCCGTGCAACAATAAAAAAAAAAAAAAATTACGAAACTATATTACTAAGAACACGAGCAATATATAAATTAATAACGTGCTTACATCGGTTGTTCTTGAGCCGCCAGTGTGTGGGTCCCGCCCAGGCCGCTACAATGGCGCCGCAGTATGAGTACTCGAGGCGCGTGTCGGTCGCGTTCCCGGGACGCATGTCGGTGAGGCGCGCGACCCCCCCGCCCCCCGGACCCCCCGCTGCGCCCCCCGCACAAACGGCCACGCGCGCCACGCACGCCGCCACCGCCACGTCCGCCTCCTCCTCGCTCTCCACACCGCCCAGCGGCTCATCTTCTACAAAAACAATTACATTAGTAGCTCTTACATAAAATGTAGTAGGTATTTAGTAGGTGGTAGAGCCCGGCTGGAGCTATTTTTGGTTACCACCCCTCTCACAGATAACAGACGTGAAATAACAGTGCTTGCATTGTTGTGTTTCGTTCGGTCAGTGAGAGAGCCGGAGACCCACGTCCCTTCCTCTTTCCTGCTTTCCCTTTCCTTCCCCTCCCCCTTCTTCCGTATATAGGCTGGCAATGCACTTGCGACGTCCCTAATGTCACTAGTGTCTATGGACGGTGGTGATCACTTAACATCACGTGACCCACCAGTTCGTTTGCCTCCTTTGATATATAAAAAAAAATGTCGAAGTAAGATGGCATATTCTCAATACCGGTGTTAAAAATGAAATAGTTGTAATTTTTTTTATTAATTCCTTGACCTCTGTGGAAAAATCCACAACACTGCCAGTGTCATGTACATTAATAACAACTTCAATGCTAATTCAACAATAAAAGATTCGAGTTGATTTCCACCACCACCATTTATGTCTAACATATAAAAAGAGGACAATACACCATCAGGATTAATAAATTCCTAAACAACTAAGTTAATAAATATATGCCTAATATGAATAAATATAAATCTATATAAAACAGGTACCCCTAATACAACAATTAGTTATAGCTTAATTTTATACTTGCACATAAGGTGGGCGACCAAGTATCGGTTCTTTAAAAACATTTTTAAATTAAAATGAACTGTTAGGTTTGCCACATACTTAACTTTTTTTACAAAAAAAAAAAAAAAAATTATCTCTTCTGCTGTAACTTGGATTCGAACAGGGGTTACACGGATCTTCGAAGCAACCGAATTCCATCTGAGCTATTTTTGTTTTGACAGTGCTGGCAATTTACCTTTATATTCTTGCTATATTTTTTCATTGTCTAAAAAACTCAGTTAAAAAAGTTTTCTATGAATAACATCTAGCTAGATCGATTTATCGTCCCCGAAACTACCTACATACTAAGCTTCACAGTAATAGATGACGCCGTTTCCGAGATCCTGAATATAATAGGTCTTTATCTATGAAATTGTTATTTTGCAGTACTGGCCATTTTGGTGTTCGAGCGCAAACTGGTGTTTTCAACACTCTTCCACACAGTGCTTACCTCCACCAAATTTTGTTACACAAAAAGGTTGCCGATCATTCTTTTAATACCCGCCCAGAAGAAATTCCGCTTCAAAAGTTGATACTTTTTTGCAATATTAAAACCATTTGGTTTAGAAAATATATCAACGATCTAGTTTTGTAATACGGATGTAAATGCTATAGAATCAATAATATTATGTATAATTAACTATGCTGTAGGTACGTCATATGCGCTTCGACAGCGTCATTTAAAAACTTTGCTAACTAACTTATTTTTGACGGCAACCCAGCAAGCAACATACAAATATTTCTTTGTCACCACTGGTACTGAAAATATGCCATCTTATTTCCAGATTTTATATAAAACAGTGTGACGATACTACTTTACGTATGTGTGCGTTATCGCGCCATATATTTTGTCAAAATATTATATACGTAATGTATGTACAGGTTTTTAGTTATAATATTATTGTATAGAATATGATTAATTTCCCTATATTTACTATAGCTTACCAAACAAATCATTGTGAGCTTCATCTTCAGGTATAGGTTCTACTTCTGCGTTGACATCAAACGCAAGAGCTTGCTGTGATAAGTTTAGTCTATTTTCTTCCACCCATTGATTGATATGGTTGGTACTGGATCTAATAAAGAAACCATATTTTAAGATTCGTTTTATCTGAGCCAAACTTTTGTTCACGGGTTTGCATTTGACCTATTCGTCAGTCATTTTTTTCTGTATAAAAGGTTTGTCAATTTCCTTCTATGTATCCTGTATGCAAGCTTTCAGGCGTGATAACGTTATAAGCGATTTCGCCGTTTCAATAAGGACTAGTTAGAATGTAGATGAATAATCATTCCGACCATTCAAATAGTTTCAATAATGCAAATAATTCAAACTATTTTAATGATTTTAACTACTTAGATATTCATCAAATACTAAATAATTATAAAAAAATAGTTGAATAGATTCGTCTGTTCGTCAAAAAAACATTAATGAAACGGGTTTGAAAAGCATAAAATTCTAAAAACATCTTAAAATATAAAATTATACAAAAATATTGAAATTTCTTTGAAATAAAATAATTTCACTTTTTTTTCTTTTTATTTAAATTGAAAAGTTATAAGTATAATAAATATTTTCAGAAATAAAAATTTAGTATTGTAGAATTGAAATACTTAGTAAATGAAAGTTCTTTTTTCCAAGACCATTTAAATATCGATTTTTGAATAATAATAGTGTTTTAAATGTTAACAATTTTTTTAAATTTGAAATCTAATAATAATTGTGAGGAATTTTGTTTCGTTAACTATAATTCGATTATTCTTCGTTATTTTAAAAATATTCGAATAACTCGATTATCGATTCGAAATTAGTACCCAAAATCATTATTCGATTCAAGTATTATTTGCAGACCCCTATAAAATATACTTACATATCTTCAGTTTCTGGGTCCCAGTTAGAGATGGAGAAACCAGAGAAGGGTTCACATAACTGGTCTGTCTCCTTCAATGGAGGCAACAGTTTCATAGCCAGTGTGATGCGATCAGTGAGTTCCAAATCTTCTGGTACATTCTCTTTAATCGATTCTAGAAATTGATCATCAGTTCTGAAACCAATTGTATATTAATAAAGAAATCAGTGTAAATAAGGTCTTGATGTAGAAATTGATTTCCACTTAAATAAGCTATTGTTTTCTTGATTATCTTGATCAAACACAATAAGGTCACAAGGTTCGAAAAAAAAAAAGTAGTTTCATAATCGTACCAATAATCCAATCAGGGTTAAATATAAAATGTAACAGAAAAAATTAATGATATTATAAAGCTATAACTATAATAGCTATATTATTAAACCAAAAAAAAAATTAAGATTATTTTTGTTTTTTTTTCCATACTTTGCTTTCTCTGGAACACCAATCGAATTAGACATCTGAATCTATCAGAATCTTATTATTTTATTAGTACCTACCCTCTAAGTATCATTTAATTATTTTTCCCGAGGTCAATTCACTCTGTTTACGCATGTATGGACTTTACGTATATAATATCCTAATTAGACAACATTTCTTAATTAGAAAACCATTTTTTTCCCACTGGACTGCATTATGTCGCGATTTGGAAAACCGGTGCATACCTATTAACCAAATGAGGCGGGGGTGGCACAGTACCCGGCTTTCTATTTGTCATGTTGGAGACAAATTTGAAATAGTTCAATTTCCTACAGCACTATCTTTGTCTATTGCAGCAGATCCTAGTGCTCCACGTGTCACTCATCTCTTCAATGTGTCAAATCAAATGCCAGATAATATAAGGGTAGGTTTTAACATTTAACCAAAATATCACGTGATGTTAAGTGATCACTGCCATCCACAGACACTTTCAAAACCAGGGGAGTCGCAACTGCGTTGCCAACCTGTGTTTAGGGGAGCAGCAGGGAGAGAGAAGGGAGGAAAGGTAGTCTTTCGGCGCTCTGACTGACCGAACGAAACGGAACAATGCAAGCACTATTACTTCACATCGGTTTTCTTTACCCATTTATGCTGAAACCAATAATAGCTCCAGCGTGGTTATGACAACGTGGTTTAAGATGATAACATGTTGAATCTAGACAATAGTATGTGTCAAGACAGGAATACACTTATAGGTTTTGGGGCAGATTTTTTTTTACCTCAGGACGGTAGCCAGCCAACCACACTGTAGTTTCACCATGATGTTTTCCTTCGCAGAAAATTCCGGCTCATCAGAGATTTTAACTCAAATATAGAATAAAGAGTATTAAAAACAAGTAGTTTAAACACAACAGTACACTTATAACCATTAGTAGAAGTGAAAACAAAGGGTTAATGACGACTGGAGCCAAGTAACTCCGATTAAGAGTCACCGATCCCTGCATGACGGTTCACTTGAGTTTACTGTTCAGTGTGTCTAAAAAACTTTTTTATGGATTATCATTTATTTTCAAAATAATTTGAAAACCTAGAAAAATGGAATATTAAGAAAATAGAATTACCTTAAAATTAAAGCCAGGGTTTTGTCGTGAATGGGTAATGTGGCATTAAACGCTCGATTTGAAGACGTCACGTCCCCGGCTGTGGCAGCTAGACGCTCGAAAAATGGATCTGAAAGATTTAACAAATGCATTGTATTGAAAAGAATACAGTTATTTACAACTAGCTGTACTGCCGCGACTTCGTTTACGGGTTTTATTATCTCAGTTATTTTCTTATATCCTAAAAGGCAGCTTTTTAAACCAAAGTTCCCAGGCAGCTGTACTCTTTCGAACTAGACTTTTAATTATAATCTGCAGTTATTCTTATAACATATAAGATTCTGCGAATGCACATCTTATTATCAAGTAGTCAGTAATCTTTATCCTATTATTCCTCTCTTATTTTCGTCTCTAGATATGGTAGTCAGATTGAGACTAATCACATTGCTTTCAGCCGAAATATAGAGTAATTTGTTTCCATAAGTTTTGTACCTAGACGATTTCTGTGTTGTTCAAGTCTAGTTTATAAGCTGTAGAAGCCTTTTCTATTTCTACATTGACAGTAGAAATTTTCAAATAATTGTACACTTCCATGTTCCATGTGAACCATGAACCATTGCATGATAACCTCAGTACATATTCTAAATTAAACTCTAAGTAAGTTTTAAAGTAAATTAACATCACATATAATAAAATAAAATGCCCTACTGTGTCTGTCTGTTCATGATAACCTCAAAAACGCCTGAACGGATTTTTAAGCTGTTTTCTCCAGTAGATAAAGTGATTCATGAGGGAAATTTAGGTTTATAATTTATCAATGTTTTTTTTTTATCATCAGGGCAAAAAAATGACCCCTGAGTCCACTAGTACTTCATAAAGGAGAAATAATTAAACATATCATCTCACCTATACAATCGTTAGCATCGAAATCTCCATTGAAGACATCAGGGTTTGCAGCTATTGCCCCTTTAGATTTCTTTTTCTTTTTTTTACCGGGTGGTACATTGCCTGCATCGTTATCTGTTGCGCCTTCTTCTTGAACATTTTCATCATCCTTTTTCCCTCTTTTACTCTAAAAGATATTTGTTATGTGTTATTTAATCACTAAACAAGTCAAAAGATAGACACGGTGGGTTCTTTTTAAAATACATATATTTTTAATTTGATTAACAACACCTTTTAATATGTGCGTGAATTAGTAGTATGTAAGTAGCAGTCTATCTCTCTAGTAGTATGCCTTAGTTTTCAAATAAAGTACATTTTTATTTTCAAACCAGGAGGTTTAAAAATAAAAATTATTAGCATAATGTGTAGGCACATAAATGGTTAACATTCTTAAGACAGACTGTCAAAATTAAGTATTTTAAGAGGGATAGAAGCTGCAATGGCTTTATCAGTAGTAAGGTCCATTACCACGTTTTTTTTTGGCATCCAGTCTTCTTGGAGACTATAACTGACATTGTGAGTAAAGATATTACATGTTTCTTGATATTATTTCAATAAATTAACAAGATGGTGGTAGTCTTGTTAGAATTATCCAGGGAGTTTTGTGAAAAGTCAGAATCCATGCTCTGTGGTATTATTTCCGATTTACTTCACTAGTGTACAATAACCAAACTATATTACGTAAAGTACCACCAACATTGCTGCGCGATATGGTGACACACAAATATACATCACCGCTACAACACTACACGATCACCCCCACACACGTGCACGCCTACACGCTTACACATGAAAGTGGAAGGGTTTACTTTTTTTTTCCCCTTATCGACCTGAAAAACTCTCAAATTTCCGATAATAAATATATAGAGGAGTTGTTGAGGCGTGTATGCTTGGTACACATATGTGTCAACAACTCATACATATATGAATAGTTAGCTAGGTTAGCTAAGATAGGTCGCGATTTTGCATGCAACAGGCAACAGCCAAGCCGAGGTGTGTTTTGCACCTTTGAGCTGGTTGCCAAAATAAAATCGGCTGAGTGCCTTAAGCGCTCGCCTTAGTAGTCCGGTGAAGCTGTTAATACCTTGCTGGGTCAATAGCGTATTCATTTCGAAAAAAAAAACCATCAACATTGCAAAATTGTATAGTGGTAGAGCCACACTGGGGCTATTACTGGTTTCAGCATGAATAGATCGGTTCGCCCAGAGTAGTATCACCCGACCCACAGAACCACCGACGTAAAGTAACAGTGCTTGCATTGTTGCGTTTCGATCGATCAGTGAGAGCGCCAGAGACCCACCTCTCCTCTTCTCTTCCTCCCCCCTGTGCGCACCCAAAACACAGGGTGCAATGCACTTGCGACTCTCCTGGTGTTGCAAGTTTCTATGGACATGGTGATCACTTAACATGAGGTGACCCACCAGTTCGTTTGCCTCCTATTATATAAAAAAAACCAGAGCTAAATAACACAAGATTACGAATAAAATATAAAGACCACTACACAATATTCCAAGATCCCGCCAAAAACTCCCATTACCATGTTACCCAATATGTTAAAAAATATTTTATGAATAAAATTCTAATATAACCTACTTGGGCCGCTTTGCTCAAGCCACCAGCCATCTTTAACACGTCATAGTGTACTGCATCAACCCTAAAAGAGTAGATTCGTGTTGAAGCATCTACCACTGTAGATGCAGTCTGAAAATTCTCCATCCGTGCATCATGTCGACGTAGCATCGATGACATGAAATCTATTAACTGCAGATTCCATGCGTTGTCTTTTGTTATTCTCTGAAATTGAAATGTATAGGTATCTACTCAACAACTCCATACACTTTTTATATGTACTGAATATTTTTGACTTATTTTGTTTCTTGTATTTTTTAATTTGATAGGGCTGAGCTGAGCTGAGCTTATCATCAACATCAGGCCCCAGGCCATTTAGTGAGTATCAGCCACCCCTTTCTCAGAACCCATCATATTGAGTACATGATGAATTTACTTTTTTGCCAACTTTTTTTAAAGGATATTTGTTATGCAATGCGGCCCACCATAATGTGCGCGAGCCTTTAGAATATTTAAGTACTTTGAGTTATTTTTTGTTATCATCAGTGAATTTTTTGTCACAATAAGCCACCCCTAATATCTGACCGCCCTAGGGCCCTAGGTCCGGGCCTCCTGGGCCTTAAGGCAAAACTGCAACTGATCAACATCATTATCATTATATATCTGAAGGCAAATTTAGTGCCTGAATTGTACCATGCATAAACAGATAAATGCAAGAACGATTAAATAATGTATAAAATATATCAATCGATCACATACTAAAATAGCAGCATAATACACATTAACCACACAAAGTATGCATTTCAATAATTTCCTGAATTAAATATACCTTTGTAACAAATGTACATATATTATACAACTTTACATGAATAAAAACTAACATTTTCAGTATATAGTTTCAGGCAACCCTGAAAATGTTCCTTTTGTGGTGATGATGACATACTCTCCCTCGGCCTTCTAGGAGATGATGTCTGTGGTGTGGATGAAGCCAGAGCCCGCTCTGATGCCACCAGTAAGGACCGCTCAGCGTCATCATCATTATGTTCCTGAATTTGGAAAACAAATAATGTATATTTTATAGAATTGCATGGATGGTGTAGTGGTTTAAGCAAATATCTCAACACTGCCATCACTTCAAGTCTAGTGCATTGCAATCCCACAATGGACAATAAATCGTTCTGTCTATACTTTGTGTCAAAAATTATTTGTACTAGTGCCGATGTTTTTAAAGACAAAAATCCTATCATTAAACAAAGTTGTTATACAGCGATTAACATGTTTTGGCCACTCTGAATATAAAAGTAACTTCAGGCTTGCTTGTTAAAATATCTTCTTCTTCATTTTTAAAATGGCAACATATGTGTGCACAATTTTGCCAATGTCAACTGAATAGTCATAAACAATGGTGATTTTACCAGTCAAATAAACAAGTTTCGTCATATCCAGACTGGGCTTTCTACAAACAGCCACCACAAAGAAAGCACATGTAAACTAGACATAAAACATATTGTTAGATTACAGACATACACAAGAGTATTACACTAAAATCTAAAGTTTAATTTTGTTACTGTTCATAAATTTCGACAAGCATTTTGTAACTAAGTGATTATCCATAACAAGAGTTAAGAGAAACATGATATTAGTATGACGGGAAATAGAAGGAGGTAGAACATCATAGAGAGAGAAACTATTTCTTGGGCAATTAAAATATATGTGATCCATCCTCTATGCCACATTCACAAATAGTGATCCCTGATCCTTATTTTATTCAAATGTACTGGTGTGCAGGCGTGCCCAAGGCGCAGGCGGCAAATAATAGAGGTAACGTTTTTAATAACATCTCTGAATTAAAAAAATCATGGCTTTTGGAGGAAATAAATTTGCAAAGACCTACAAAATGTGATCATTGGAATCTATAATTGACATTTATATATTCCTAAGTTGCCTCTATACTATACATATAATATAATACGTATTTATACCAAAATTTATATTTTGTCCAACTATTTTTATTAAAGTTTGATGAGATCTGTAAGTATAAATAGAATTCATGATAATTAACATAAAGATAATGATTTCCTTGTTTTTAATGGCCACCGTACATATGGTTTATTTTTAATTATAATAAAAGACTAAATTCAATTGCAGTAGTCATATGTATGTACACAATCATGAACTTTTGGGCTTATTTTTTATATTATAGAAAAACGAAGGTTAAAAAGTTTTTAATTGTTTCTAATGAATAAAGATACAAACCTCATCTCTCGAGGCAGTTACTCTAGTCTGGGGAATCAAGCTTCGTCTCTTAGCGGTACTATTGCTTCTCCCGCCAATACTCAACCTCCTTAGCGTCGGATTTGACGATAAAGGGCTCTCCACCATCATTACATATAAAAGATGTATAAAAATAGATTGTATTTTCAATGAAATAGCCCCAATAAGGTACAATTAAGATTCACAATGAGTACATTACTTTATGTTTACAAAATTCGACATTTGAGAAAAATCGAAAAGTAACGGCTGACAAGTGACAGTAATAAAAATCAAGCATAAACAATACTGTACCAAACAAAGGACCAAGCACAGATTAACAATTCCGGACCAAGATTGCAGCTACATTGTCGGACTTTGCCAAAGTAAACCCACAACAATAATCTTTATAATACATTTTTTATAGACTTCGGGTTAATTAATAATCCAAAAATGTCGGTGTCAGTAAAATGGTATATCAGAAGGTTATACCGCGACATAGTTTGTTCGACTCATCGTTAGTATAAATACAACGACAACAGATTAAACTCCTCACGAATTATGACGAGGACTAAAAATCTCGATAACTCTTTGATCACAATTTATCCAAAATTAATTTATTCAATATAGTCTGTCATCGCTTAGCATAAGGTTTTAGGTTTAAGGTGTTTAGCTTTTTAAGGAAGATTTATTTATTTTAGATTCGCTGTCCTCGATTAGAAATAAGTTATATAAAATATTTGGTGTGTATTTTTTGTTTCTTTTCATCTCTATTATCTATATTAGTGTGATTTAAAAAAGGTTTAATATCATCTAATTTTTCGTCCTGTTAAGAACATGATGATTGTTGCACAACTTTAGAAGATTCGATTATAACCAAACAAGGTATATATTTTTAACATATTGTCGAATTTAGATAGTTTTGTGAACTATAAAATAAAATTGAAAACTAACTCAGTATTATGGAATTTCGATAAGCTAAATAACAGAAATTGTCAATTAACCTGACCAACGTTTTACCAAGACAGCTCATGGATCACGGTAAACAGTGTGTCATGTTGAATGGGACTTAAAGTACTAACAATAATAGCTTTAATTGTAACAAGATCCTTACAAATTTTTACTGTTTTTGTTTCCAAAACAAATTACGTAAATTTTGCTGTAATAAGTTTCTATGTTAATAATGCTTCGAGTTTTAGAACAAATTACAGGGTCTCCTACATATATAAATATTATAAGCAAGTATTTGCTAAATAATTACAACATTTATATTTATTTAGATTTATTATTAAAGTTTTAAAGTGTTTAATCAACCGCTATTTACAGTATGTATAGCGCACTGAATACTATACCACTATGTAGTCACTTGGGTTCTAGGTCTACCTTTATGGAGGGAAAATTCAAGTTATACCGCATTTCTCTCGAAACCGTTAACATGTTCTTTATTGCATTTATGAATTGTGCGGCAGAATACTAAGTATACTGTGTGAAATCAATTAAGAATATCTGTGGTCTCTGTATTTATCGTCGTACATATATTCTGTATATCTCTACATTTTAGTGTGACCAAAGATAGCACTTTTATACGTTGTTAGTATATTGTGATGCCATTAGCGTTTAGTATTTAATAAAGTTTTTTAAAAATCAGTATAATACTTGTAAATTTTTATATAGAAAAAAAGATTTAAGTTGCAATTTAGATGTTAAGGGGTCTATATATCCACTGAGTTATATTTATACGCACTATGGTATTAATCTAAAAGGTTTTTATATCTGTTACAGTAAGAAAATTTCTTTTGCGAAAAAGATATTACATATTATTTGAGCCGTCACGGGACGCCTGGTAGAAGTAAAACATTGAAATTATTTTGTATAAGTTATATGCATAAAAGTACAGATGAAGGAACAGGAACAGGAATCAGATATGGCATAATGAAAAGATAAAGCATTTCAAATGTTTTATAAAATAATTACAGTTTATTTATTTATTATAAAAATATTCATTTTTATTAAATATAAAAAATCCAAATTTTAAAAATTACTTGAAATCGTGAATCACCGTTAGGCGCAGACACGGTGTGTTTGGCAGCATCTATAAAAGGGCGCTAAATAACAATCTGCTATTTTATTATTGTTCTAACTCTCCTTCATTAATTTTACCATTAAATTTCTACATAAGTTTTTGATGGGAAACATCTATAGGCGAGGGTAATCCTGATAGTTGGCGGGGCAATACCGGCCGTGGTGTGTGTATGAGACGTGGCGACCCGTTGCTAGACGCCAGCGATTGTGCGCTATCTCTCTTGGCACATTGAGCTCGCATACCTATAGTGTATAGTGTTTTTTATTACGTTACACATGTGTTTCGCATCTTCCAGGCATCCCGTGACGGCTTAATTTTTGATGGGAAACATCTATAGGCGAGGTTTATTCTGATTGTTGGCGTGGCGAGACGTGGCAACCAAAACACGAACAAACCTTGCACTACTAACAAAATACTCTACAACATTTGCAACAGTATCTACATAAACATAAGATTCAAATTGTTTTATCGGTCACTCGTTCTACTAGTGCTGAGCGGCACGCGCCGACTAAGGTCGTCGTATCTGATAAAATACAATTTTAGAACACAATTTATAATAATTAATTTATTTTACCAACAGATTCCATACAATAAAAATATTTTGATATTGAGCGGTGAAGAGAATATTTTTTCTCGAACTGAAAACGCTGTTGACCTGGAAAGGTCTTTACGGCTTCTCGGACTATTCCGTGAAGAGAACAGAAAAGTAGATTTAACTTATTCCCAGCTCCCAACCCCAATGTCGTGCTTTACAGTATTAGCTTAACAATTATTACATAATATTTTATTGACTGTTTCTTTTTAAAGTATAAGATTAATTTTAGTAGTTATATCAATTTTAGTTACAATAACATTGATTTAATAGCGATCCTATAAGTAAATTATACACATTTGATGTATATTTTAATTACTAATTTGTATCAAATTCTATGTTTCTATTTACTCGTTTAAGTATCCTAATTGAATGTTGATACTTAATTCATTGTTGGTAAAAACGTCAATTTAACAAAATTTTTCTTTATCATTCTGTTTAAAGTATTTTTACCTGTATAAATAAGCGTGTTTCAATATTTTTTTCTAATCTAACTGATGTTTTCATGAAATGTTATCTGGTCACACTGTAGATCTCCTCAGCTGTTTGTAAACGCCGCGCTTGTTGCCAACTTCCCGTCGTTCATTTTGTTTAGTAGCTGAGTATTAATGGTCGACTTTATCGTTAAAAATCATTGTCATCGTTGTCTAGTTTATAAAGTGACATTATGAGTTCTGGTATGCCTGAATTGGGCTCCAAAATAAGCCTAATATCGAAAGCTGACATTCGCTACGAAGGCCGGCTTTTCACTGTAGATCCTGAGGAATGTACCATCGCTTTGGCTAGCGGTAAGTTGACAAATGGATACAATTATCATATTACGAGCATCTCTTAATCTGATTTTCTTTTAATCTCTCTGTATATCCTTTTACTTTTTAGTAAATTATTTAATTCAGGTAGGTTTAACTATAGAGGAATCTAGAATGTTTTTATTTTCCCTCCTATTACTTCCAATTATTGTTTATTGTTTGGGAAAGCGTTTTGTATGGTTTGGTGCTGATGCTTCCCTGTACCGTGGAAAACATTTTCGTTTCCATTTATATGTTTTAGTTCTACCCTCATAAATTGTTACGCGTCCTGTGACCCCAGTCTAACATTGATGACGTTGTAGGTTCAAAAACATTACAAACGTCTTTCGTTCCGTTTTGTTGTACGTAATGATAGTTTAAGATTGAGACGCAATTTGTAGCTTTTTGATTCATTGGTTTCGGTGAAGGTAGTTTTGTTATTAAATTTAATGCAGTTTTTTTTTTGTATTATTCGTTTAAATATAAATTAAACCTTTTAAATAATGGAAACATAACGGCCTATTAAATATTCTGTACAATTAAAATATATATTTAAAAAAAATGATAATGATTGACTCTACGATAAAGAAAATAATAACTCAAACAGGTATACAATTTGTATATCTATAATTGATTGTAACAAAATACAATCTTGATATTCCTGCTTACCTAGTTTCACACTACCCTCTGTTTTCTCATGAATAAGTGATGTCTTAGAAAAATATAACAAATTGCACCATTGTTACATTTTCTAATAAGATTTGTCTATTAGATAGTTTATGTTAGTTAACAAAACTGATTTATTCATTTTGAAATAAATTATAGTAATGCAATCTCATATCTATACTTACATTATAAAGACAATGGATTTAATAATTTGTTTGTAACATATACCCTCAAAAATATTTAAACAATATTGAACATTTTTTCACCTACAGCAGTGGTCTGCTAATTTGTTATCCAAAAGAATTTAATACAAACAATACAAAACACAGGTTTAATGAAAGAGCAATTTTTTATTAATAAATTTAATAGACTTTTTTTATGGAAATAATTGGGATTAAAAGAATACAGTACTGGGCTTGCTTTACTTTCTAAAAACATGCCTCTTTTCTGTGGGTTTGTGTTTAAAAGAATAACTTGTCTATTATAAGGCAAGGTAAAACAATATTCCGTATCTGCACAAAATATTTTTGGAAGAGCCACAGCGAAGGAGAGACAGCGCCACAAGAGAATATACATTATCAGAGAGTAAAATGAGCTTTATTTTATTTTCAAAACCTACATTATTACAAACAAAGCTAGACTTCTAATGTGTACAAATGGGTATTGATACCTGAAATGTATAAACTTCAATAATGTTTCACTGGTCATCATGAAAGTTATTTTATTGCACTAGAGGCTTGTATAGAATATTTTATTAATATTATTATATGAATATTTACACTATTATTATATTAATTCACTACTAGGTTGCATTATACATCTATATTTTGTTATTATGAAGTCTTTTTAAATGGACAAAAAGCAAATTTGTTTTTTTTTTCTACAAACACTCATCTTTTGTGAGATTTTTATGCAATTTGGTATATATGCCTAAAGTCTATTGTGAAATAGAGCACAAGATAATTTTTATTATTTATGTTACATTTACTTGGCAGAAAAGTTACAGTAGTAACAGTTACTTTAACATTAAGCTTAATAGAATATTGAATATAAATTCAATTCTCTAGTACTCTGGCAAGCTTAATGTCACAAGGCATTTTGTTCCAGTAAACTAGTGACATTTTGGAGAATAAAAGTATTGTGGGTAGCATAAATATAAAAAAAGTATAAAACATAATCAAATACATAGATCAGTGGTATTTAACCATTTTGTAAATGGGTAACAAACAACTCATGGTGACACAAGCCACAAACTACAAATATTTAGGTATTAAATTAAAAAAGAGGTAATTTCAAATGAACAACATATTCATTTAGTGAAAAATGGCTGACCAATAAAACAAGCTTGGTATAACCCTTATATCATAAGGTACTCTTTGTGACTACAATGCAGAAAGGTTATCTGGGATCTATTTAATTTACTTGCCTCCGCATGTATTTAATTTACTTGCCTCCGCATGCTCATACTTTTTCGGGTGGGCCAACTACACACACAAGTGGGCCACAGGCAGCCCGCTGATCGTGTGTTAAGTATAGCTAACATAGAAACAGATAGCCTATTGAATAGATAAAATGAATACAAAAATAAACATAAAATCAATATATATTAGTAATTGTAGGTATACACAAAAAAAGTTATTAATAGATACTAATTGCAAAATCATAAGCAGTCTCCTGTTTGTGATAGAAATATGGGTGTATTTGGACTTTAAAGCTGTTGATTTTATTTCTATTAAGAATTTATTTGTTTCTTTAGGAGTTAACAAGACAATCATTACTTTTATTTTAATGAACACAATGTTATCATGAAGTTGAATGTCCTTATATTGATAAATGATCATATCATGTATTGATTATTATGTCATTAGTGTATAAATTATAATTTATTAAAACTCTCGGCAACAATTTACTATAGTTGAATGGAGGAGTCTTCTGCCTTCAAGCACACTAATATTTTTGGAATAAAAATAAACACAAATTCACATTTTTGAAATAAGATATTTCAAGAAACAAATAGTTATTTTTAAAGAAATAAAATTCTTATTTAAAATATTTTAAACATCTTCCCTATCATTTATGTCAAGGCAATGTTATTCAATTAAAGGTTATGCACTGTTAACATTCAAAGTTCCTTTTTTATTATGTTTATCTAAGAAGGATTATTATTCTTGCCACATGACACTGATTGAATTATGGGTAAAGATCACACATGCCAAATATATAAAAAAAAACAAGTATCTTGCAATATATTTTATTTATTAGTACCTATTTGAATGAAAACTTTCCTTATCCTGGCCTTCTCCCATTATGTACCTTAGAAGTTAAGTCATCTCCTTTAATAAAATTAAACTCTAATTATGATATCTATCTACCCTTTAAAAGATTCCTTTTCAATACACATATTGCTCGCATTACTACTAGCCACATGATACTAGCTAAATCATGGATAATTTTTAAATGTGAATGTTATAAAAATTGAATAAAAAGAGTGATTTTTCAGTTTTTATCTTAAGATTATTTTTCGTGATTATCTTTTGTGCTTCGAGGGTAGTATATAGTGTAAACAATATTGTATAAATAACATCCTCTTGTATTTTCACAATATGATATGTAGAAATATCTGAATATTTCTTTGGAATATAAAATAGGCATTGTCTGTTTTTTCAGATACCTAATATTTTACATTTAATAAGTATAGCCTATTACTTTTACTTTTGAGTTCCTAGAATTAGATACTTATAAATTACTTAGGAATTAGATATCTTTATATAAATCTGAGAGTTAGCATATTAAATTAAACAATTATTTATAATATAGTATTTCTATACATGATTAAAGCAAGTATTCCCAAACTGGGTTCCGGGGAACCTGGAGGTTCCATAGAATAGTCATCAGGTTTCTGCCAAAAATATTTATTGTTAGCTAATTATTAATACCACTGTTACAAATATAAATTTGAAATAGTGCAAAATAAGTGATGAGAGGGTGTCATTACTTTTATGTAAATATTATTATTAAATAATATTACTATTTACTATTAGTAAATAGGTAGTAGTTAGCAAACATTCAAATGTTCTTATATAAATTTTAATGTTGATTTGTAATCATTTGATATGGGGTTCCATAAAATAAAAGGTATTTTATTGGTGTTCCATTATCTTTAAAGTTTAGAAACCCCTGCACAAATGATATGTTCTTCAGATATATGCAGCATGTATAAAGTTATTCATGTATCTATGATAATAAAATGTCATTAAACAATAACTTTTTTTTTTGTACAGTTCGATCCTTTGGAACTGAGGACAGAGAAACACAGTATCCTGTCGCTCCTCAGAGCCAAGTTTATGCCTACATTCTATTCCGTGGATCTGACATCAAGGACATCCGAGTGCTTAACAATGTTCCCGCAATGCCCAACGACCCTGCCATCATGCAGATGTCAGTGCCGCCGTCTCTTGGAGGAAGTGGTCCTCCAGGACAGTATCCGGGACAGTTCAGCCACTCTGTGGTCGGACAAGCCCCTTATCCACAATACCACCCCATGGCTGGTTTCCCAGGAGGTGTACATTCTCAGCTCAACAAGACTAGTGAGTTGTCCCCACAAACCTCTTTGGAGTTAGCACCGCAGCCAACACATGTTCCAACTGCGCCAATCGGCTCCGGAGTGAACCATCACTCTAGCCAAGTGAAAGACCAAGGTTTTTTTTTGAAAACTGTTCATAGCTTTTTCCACTATCTATTCATATCGCTTCTTGTTCTGCTTTTCATGCTTCTCAGATCTACCAATTTTTTTATTTTAGCTTTTCTGTATATTACGCGGTTATAATACATGTTATCGAATAAAATATACCACTGCAACTTATCAAATTGTTCAAATTATCATCTGCATGAGCATTAATATGAGTGTTAACACGTTGATGATAGTGTTCAAATGCATTTATAAATAGAGGTTTTATTGAGAAATTAGAAACACCCTCACAATTCATTATGATTTTATTTTATTAAAATACATATTGAGTTTGGAACTTTCCTATGCATAAATCTTATTTTTCAGAATTGTTAATAACATGTTTCTTAATATAATACAATTGGAAAACTAACTATGTATATATATCTTATATATATAAACGAGCAATTCTTGTATATTTTATATTTGTATATATTCAAGATCTCGGAAACGGCGTCATCTATTTCTGTGATACTTAGTATGTAGGTAGTTTCAGGGACGATATATTGATTTAGCTAGATTTTATTCATAGAAAACTTTTATGTATATGTATATGTATTTTGTAAAGCAAACCTAACAATTTATTTTACTTAGATAAATAATTTTATTATTATAATTGTAGGAGATATATTTTTTTATGTGAAAAAATGCTACTTTTATTTTATATTACTATATATATTATAAATCATTTTAGTGGAAAGAAAAAGATGTTCTATCATTAAGAAAAAAAAAACTGGCTCTTTGTTAACTATTATCATTATATTTTGCAAGAGTAGAAATGGCAAATACAGACTATCTAGTAGTCATAATGGCTAAATACTCTGAATTTGTCACCAGATTTTGGATATGTAGTATATATGTAGCCATTTTTGTCATTGTTTTACTCTTCTAGAAAGCATAAAGAGAGGATTTAATTTTTCTGAAAAATAAAATTTTTATGTACTCAAGGAAAACTATTTGGGAAATTCTGATGATAATGTTCATATGAAAAAAAAAATATGCTAAAATAGGTAATTATGGGAATCATGTATTTCTTGTAAATATTTTTGAATTGCACAATAAATCCTTGGTCAGTTGCTTGCATTCCATAGTTCATTTCACTGTAGGCATTCATTCAATAAACATTTACATAAACACATGTTTCAAATTCTGTATTCTTACAATGTATGTATTAAGCATATTTGATGCAAAATAACGGCACATTCTCAGAGAATAATATTTGAAATGTAAATGTTTGTCTGTTAAAACCAACAGATAAAGGAATTAATATCTATTTTATCCCTTTATAAGTTTTTCTGTGAATGTCTTTAGACATAAATGATAGACAATAATTACAAGAATGTGTTCACAAAAATGATATAAACAAACAAAAAAAATTGAGGACAAATGTGTCATTACGTTTCAATATGAGCTAAATCCAATTTTGGACTTTCCAAATATTTTACGTTATTTTTTATAATACTCGAATTTTGTACATTTAAGATATGAAAATAATAATAATGAATAAAAACTGGAAATGTTAAAAAAAATTAAACATGTTGAATGTTTAAAGTTTAAAACCCTTCTATTTTGTGGTAGTTGATGGTCACATTTTTTAACATATAAAACAATAATATCAAAACAAATAGTAACAAATAATCAAGAGAACCTTAGTTCCTAAAGGGAAGCGGGGCGCGGGTAACGTAACGTAGCCCGCACTGGACGACAGGGCGTAATGCATTCGTTTCAGTATTTATTAAACCAGTTCGTTTTTGCGTAAATAACCTAATGATGAATGTATATCAGTTTTGAGTTTCTCAGAATAATTAGGTCAAATATTAAGCACCTATTTTATAAATTGATTTATAACGAGAATCGACTCATGATTATCCTATGAAAATATTGTTAGCAGCTAACCAGTCGCGCTGTATAAACGATTCAAATTCAATTTAGCTCATCTCGAAATGTAATAACACAATTTATCAATGATATGGAACTTATGAAGGGTTAATTGTGATTACTGCTTTTATATAAAGCTCATTGAATTTAGAATGCTTCATATTTATTTTGCATTATTAGTACTTCTTACATTTTTATATCATACACTATTGGCCAGGCCTGGCTCTACACAGCTGTACTAATGAAAAATATCACACCAAATTTTCTCTTTACACTTGACCATGTTATTCTGCCAAATCTTGTCAATATTCTTAAAGATCTCATTCAATGATATTATAACTAAAGATATGTTACCTATATGATATTTTGACAAAACAAATGGCACGATAACGCACACATACCTAAAGTAATATTGTAACGCCACACTGTGTTAGACAAAATGTGGAAGTACGATGGCATATTCTCAATGTCGGTGGTGAAAAAGAAATGTTATATGTTGCTTAAATATAGGCGAATTGAAGAGGGTAGTCGTCAAAGATAGGCTAACTAGCCAAGTTAAAAAAAAGCGCTGTCAATGCGCTTACGAAATATCTATATGGTTATAATATCATTGACCACACCACTTTTTTGTGTCTCAGTCACTCACTTTTTATATGAAGATTTTTAAACCCATGTCTTTCAATTTTCCCCATACATTTTTTCGAATATTTTTCTTCATACATACTTTGACAATAACAAACAAAAAAAAAAAAACAAATAGTGCAACAGTTCTGAAGTGTCATGCTTTACATACATTCAGGTGCTTACGTGCATTCGGAAAGTGATTTTTATCTACATAGATTATTATACATTTTACCAGGTTCAATGTTAGATCTAATTGGGGGAGGTTCACAGCAGAGTGCATCTCGGTCTGGCACACCTGGTGGTGCAGCCCATAGGAAAAGTCCTACAACTGATCAGGGTATACAGGTCAGTGTCATGAAAAAAGGTGATTTCTATAAAATATATTCAATTACTCTTGCATTTTTCTTGTCATATAACAGCTTTAGAAATGCAAATATGAATGTAGTATGGTACAGTAATGACTTGCTACAGTTTAGGTCCTGAAGAACAGTCTACTGGGCATTCTTTTATATTAAAGGAAACTTAAAATATTTCTATAAGATATTACAACTGAACAAAAGGAAATTATGAACAAAGTCAACTGATTATCTCGTGTATTAATCGGCCAAAGTACAGATGTGTTTATGAAGGTGGGCTATTAACACCAACAAAAAATATACCCGAAAAAAAATGCTCGAAAAAAAAATACACATGTCGGGTATTAAAGGATTTCTTAATAATCGTTTTTATTGTATAGTGCCTTAAAGCAGTTACAATGTTTAATATTTGCTGTATTATTTAATTATGGTTTTATAGTTCTCGCCAAACTTTTTGACTACTCTAAATATAAATAGGTAGAACACAAATTTAAGTATAAATACGTTTAATATTTTTGTATTAATTTTTTGACTATACTGTGTACAAGCTCGAACTTACAATTGTATCTAGTTAGCCGAAAAAGATTGAAGAGGACTGTACTTTTAAGAATTGCAATATAGTATTGAATAGTGCTAATTATTATTTAGGTGGGTGTCGGGAGTAGCGGTTCAGGTCAACAACGCGACAGTAGGCGCGGAAGTAGCGGTGCACAAACTGTCGGACACAAACAAACCAACCAGCAACCCCGCAACCGCACCAACTCCCGCAACCGACAGCGTTATCCCAGTGGTGGTGCTCCCGTGCACCCACATCAACAACACCAACAACATCAACAACACCAACAACACCAGCAACATCAGCAGAACCAGGGCACGCAACCTCAAACTCAACAGCACCAACATCACCAGTCTGGTGAGTTTGAATAAGATTTTATTCGCTTCACCTGTGTCTATCTGTGTAACGGAATTTTTGAACATGATTTTTACCCAATTAACGTCAGAAATTTAGCACACTTATCGAGAACTGATGACAATAGAAACATTAATAAGTTTATCCCATCAATTTTATGAATAAAAAATTCAGGTATATCGTCACGCTATAGGAGCGGAGCACCAATGACGAATGTTTGAAAATCGTTTTTCTTCTGAGAGTTTCCGCTGCGTGTTAGCGTTAGCCCAAATTGACTATTCCACGCTAACGATGTCGCGGCCGGAAGCTAGTTATACTATAAAGTTGAAGTTATATTCATTATCAATGTCAGTAAGTGCAACAGTTTTCAACTGCAATAGTTAATAGCGTTCATATTGTTAACTTCTTTACAAATGACGATATCCTTTAAATAAATGAACTATTAAGTGGGCGATTATTTTGTCTTATTTAAGTATTTTATAATAACTTCAATGGTCTAATCCGCCCCACACGGCCCCTCAGGCCCCGTGAGCTCTCAAGATCGAGTCTCAGCCTGATACTCGATCCCAAGCGGCGAAGCCCTCACAGGCTGACCTCGCCTTCTTCTTCAAACTATACACTATCGACTGGTCAGGCCAGTTGCTAATTTTCCACGAGATCTCGGACATCTCCGCGTTCGACGAAGTAGCGAATGATCCTAATCAAGGTCCCATTAGAACGATCTCTAAGTTTCCTGCCGTCGCGACTAGGCTACAGCGACTCGCGCCCGCCGCCGTTTCGAAAAAATAATTTCTTTTAGTATAAGATAGAATAAACCCGCGAGTTTATTGCTATCTTCCCCTAAAAAACCGTTAAACATTTTTGTTAATGATATTTTTGGGTACCGGCGCTGGCACCTTTCGATTAATTTTTAAATTTGATCTCTTTTAATTTGGGCGGCGACCAACTTCGCGCCGTCGCGAGGAAGTGTTCCCTCGTTGTATACCCGTACACACGGCGCTTTGTTCTCGGTAGTAGCTCTGGCCGAGATTGTCCCCGGATGGAATTACCGAGTTGCTACTATCGCGATATAGTGACTCATTACATCATTAGACAGTTCACTCAGATACGCATTTATACACAAATGGTGAAAAGGTTTTATTTTTTTCCCTTATTCAAACTGAATCGAGTAGTTTAGTTCATTTCACTTCCGATATACATGTAAACGTTTCTGAATCATGCAATTTTTAATTGTATGACTCAAACGAATACGTGTATGAATAGCTTAGAGTAGTTTAGCTAGGTCAGATTGCGTTCTCTCGGTAACAGCCCAAGCCGAGGTGTGCCATGCACCCTTGAGCATGTGACCTGAATAAAATCGGCTGAGTGCCTTAAGCTCTCACCTTAATAGTCCGGTGAAGCTGTAAAGGCCTTGCAGGGCCAATAACATAGTCCGAAAAAAAAAATTCAATGTTCTAAGAAAATTGTGCCACTTTGTTAGAATTTTTTAGGCAATTTTTGTGACATCTATCACTACATCATTACATAGTATAAAACAAAGTCCCCTACCGCGTCTCTCAGTCTGTTCGCGATAAATTCAAATATTACTGAACGGATTTTCATGCGGTTTTCACCAGTGGATAATTTATTCTCGGGGAAGATTTGTAATTTAATATAATTTCACTTTGCACATTTTTTTTTTCTCGAACTGACTATGCTATTGGCCTAGTAAGACCTTAACAGCTTCACTGGAGTACGAAAGCAAGCGTTTATGACACTCAGCCGAGTTGTGGACAATAATCATAGAAGATTTATTTATAGGCCAGGGTTACAATCGCGGTGGTTGGAGAGGCAGACCTCGCGGTCGCGGTCGCGGATTCATTACCCGCAACAAGAACACACTCAAGTTTGACAACGACTATGATTTTGAGCAAGCTAATACTGAGTTCGAGGAACTACGCATCCAGCTTGCTAAAACTAAGATATCCGATGGAGATGTTAAGCCAGAGGTATATATATTTTGAATACTATGTATGGATCTGATTTGTATTTCATGCTTGTACTTTATTTAACTTTGATATTAAATAAGTATGTATTGCAGGCAGCTGAGGTAGACAAGAAAGATGACTCTGGTAACGAAACTGGAGCTGGTGAAGCAGAACTCGAAGAGGATTCCTTCCCCGGCTATGACAAGAACAAGAGCTTCTTTGATAACATTTCTTGTGAAGCTGTCGAGAGGTAGGTAATCAACAACTAATTACTGTGAGTAATTTTAAAAAAAACTTAGAATATACGTAATATGTAAGAAAGGTTGATACAAAAGGTATTTTTTCATGTAGCAATAAGGAAGCATGTTCAGTGATCACTGCAGTCTATATGTCCATTTTGAACCCATTGTATGCCATATATTAAAAAAAAGTTTGTACCTTATGCCAACGATTTTGTTGTCCGTTGAAGCTGTTAAGATCTTGCTAGATCACTAACATAGTTAGATCGAGAGAAGAAAAGCGAACGATTTTTATGGTATAGGTGAAAGTATATTTTTGAATTTGTAGTAACACTTTTAAGATGATTTTATTAATCACTACTATAGGTTAGGTATACTACATTAGGTTCTACGCAGACGGAGTTGCGGGCACACAAACAATAATACTAGACGAGAAATATCATATATTGTATAGTGTACCAAAAATCGCAACATTTTTGTGAACACACTAATAAAATGCTCATCTTTAGCATCACCAAACGCACTTGGCTGTGTTGCTGGCATGGTTTGTGTTTGATGCTTTATAGGTTCTCGAAATACCAAAAATGAACGAGTATATATAAAATTGTATATATATATTATGCATTGTCTATGAGAAGAAGAGATAAAGAAAATGTGTATGAACACTTTTCTCTCTTGCTTTTACAGTGTGATACAGACAATAAATAGGTCTGCACTCTGTCTTAGATGTACGAAATGTTACTGACTATCAGAGAAAGAAAATGTGTGTTTGCACCTCTCTCTCTTGCTCCTACAGTAATATACGAGACGGCACTCTCTTTCTATCTTCACTAACTTTTCTTTCTCTTCTCCCTCTCCCTCAGCGTTCCGTTAGCCTCGGCCGATCACACGTCATTTAAGTATTACGCAAGCATTAATGGGGGAGTGGGAGGGGTCCTTGATTTACTTATTTTTAACATAGGGATTGGGTTGTCTGGATGAGGATTATGTAAGCAATATTCATTTATTGAAGTGGAACTGATTTGCATGTACTTATATAAATGTTTACGTAATTATAAGGGTTATATAGTCTTACTTTTGCTGAAAAAAGTCTCCTTACGTAATACTCGAATGGCACCTTTCCCCATGCCACTCGAGCGTGAGTAAAGAAGTGTCACTTGGAAAATGATACATATATGTGTGTCTGTCTGTATGTGGCAGGTCGAAGGGACGCAGCCAGCGTACGGACTGGCGTACGGAGCGCAAGCTGAACTCGGAGACGTTCGGAGTCGCGTCGGCGCGGCGCGGAGCGTGGCGCGGCCGAGCCATCTGGCGTCACGGACCCCACCCCCACTTCACGCACTCGCAGCACAACAATCCGCATCACCAGCCGTTAGTACACATACATATACCGACTTACCTTCTCCTTACATAGGTGGTGAAGCCACGCTGATTAACTAATCTAAGCTATTCATACATGTTTTCATTTGTGACTCGTACAAATTGCATGATTCAGAAACGTTTACATGTATATCGGAAACAAAACGAACCTAAACTACTCGAGTCAGTTCGAATAAGGGAAAAAAATAAAACCCTTCCACTATTTGTGTATAAATGCGTGTCTGACTGATCTATGTGTGTGCCAGTGATGTAATGAATCACTGTATCGCGATAGTAACAGCTCGGAGATTCCATCCAGAGCGATCTCGGTCAGAGCTATTACCGAGAAAAACAAGCCGTTTGTACGGGTACACGTCTTGCAAGGTATTTACAGCCAAGCCACAAAAACACTGACGTAAAGTAACAGTGCTTGCATTGTTGCGTTTCGTTCGGTCAGTGAGAGTGTCAGGGGCCAACCTCCCTAAACCTTTAAGCAGGTCGATCGTTATTTATGAAATATCATATTAGATATAAAGCACGTTAGATTGCTTAACATAAACTTAAACAATTTGGCACATACACACACTCTCTTTAGTGTTGCCAGTATTACATTCACTAACTTACTTATAATATTTATCAATACAAAATTGATTGCTAAAATTAAAAAAAAAAATGAGCCGTCACGCCTGTTAGATGTGAAACATTGCAATTGAAATTGTTTTGTATATAAGTTATATGCATAAACAACGATGCTCAGCTCATAAATAAGTTGATTATAAGATAAAGTATTACAAATTTGTTCCATAAAATAATGACTGCTTATTTGTTTTATTACATAAATACTCATTCTTATTAAATACAAAATAGAGAAATTCAACTAGGTGTGTTTGACGGCATCTATCAAAGGCCGCTAGGTCGTCGGTGCGTGCCGCGTAACACTATTAGAACTAGTGGCCGACAAAACAGTTTGAATATCTAATACCTTTAAAGGAGCAATTCTTGTATATTTTTATATCGTTATATATTCAGGATTTCTGAAACGGCGGCAACGATTTCCGTGAAACTTAGGTGGTTTTGGGGACTATAAATCGATCTAGCTAGATTTGATTTATAGCAGCCTTTTTTATCTGAGTTTTCAGGCAATGAAAAAATATAGCTAGAATATAAAGGTAAATTTCGCCGCCGCTGTCAAAACAAATAGCTCAGATAGAAATCGGTTGCTTCGAAAATCCAACTAACCCTAGTTCGAATCCGAGTGACAGCAAAAGAGATTTATTTTTTTAATTTTTTTTTTTTGGTGAAAAATATGCTAATTGTGTGAGGCAAACCTAACATTTTATTTTAATTTTAAAATGTTCTCTCAAGTACATATATTTATACAGATAGGGTTGCAAACGTTTTTGTGTATTTCGTTTATAGTGCAAAGTTCGTGTTTTGCGTCGCCACGCCAACAATCAAGTTTCCGCCTATAGATGTTTGACATGAAAAATATAATAATTGTTAGGTGGAGAGCGCCGCGTGGTGGGCGAGGCCGTGGCGGCGGTATGGGGCTCGGCGCCGGGGGCTCCGGCCCCGTCTCCGGGGGACAGATGTCGCGCCCCAGGAACAACGCGCCTTCCTCCAGCGGCGTCTCGCAACCCGCACCTGCAAGCACTGCTGCAGGTAATAACATTCATACAGGCTGAATGCTTAGACAGTAGCAATATTTATAGAGAATACTTTGCACTCGATTCTCGTCGTAAATCAATAAAAAAAATAGGTGTTTAATATTTGAGCGAATTATCTAGAAAAATACAAAAAATACACGCAATCCTCTACTCGCCTATATTAAAGCACAGTGTTAATGATCGTCGGGTGATTTCACTTTCACTCGAAAGTGAACGTGGGAATGGTATGATCAAAACAAAAGGGATTAATGTCCGTTTTATTATCGAAAGTTATTCGGGTCGCCCATTGTAGCTTTCGACACCGGTCATTGCACTTAGGTTTATTAAAATTGTGTATATACTTTTGAAAGTCTCCGAACAAATTTTTAACTAAGATTTTCTTAGTTGTTCATTAGTATTTGTTTTCGTAGTATTATTTTATGTGTTAAATATGACCGTGAAGTGTCATATGTCTAGTCCTTTTTCAGAGTCATGTTATATACATTATTTATGTTAAAATTTTCATTCTATATTCTCAAGTATAGGGACCGTTCAAGTATTACGTAAGCAGAATTTTTGTAAGAAGTAAGCAATGCTATTACCCCCCTCACCATGCTTACGTAAACATTGCAATCTGTTCCGGTTAATTAAGAAATATTGCTGACGTAATCACTAACCAGACCCTATCTTCTATGTCTTCAAAAATAAGCAAATCAATGACCCCCCGCATCAGTGCTTACGTAATATTTGAATGGCCCCATAGATACTAGAATATCTGTAAGTTAAGACGGGGCTAATCATCTAGGGATTTAGAAATTACTTATAATCATATAGTTAAAACATTATGTTTACATTCATTAAAAAATTAAAACTAACTCTTTTTTTTTCTCTTTACAGCCAAGTAGAGAAATGGAGACTCCAGAGAATCTTAATTTATTATCGCTAGGACTGACGACCACAAATGAAAATAGTTACGGGAAAGTGTCTAGTTGGGATGCGGAAGTGTACCACATTGTTTACAATAAATAGAGCGTGTGCATTGTTGTCTTTGCGGGATATAAATATTGTGGTAACGGAATCAAGTTGTCGGAACAATATTTGGTGTGATAGTGTTGTATCCAGTATAATGGAAGGTGTATAGAGATAGATATTCCCGTGAAGCACGATACAGTGTGGTAGAAGGTTTGGTGCAGACGTGTTCACCGATTGTGTATTATAAGTGTCCGAGTGATCGCATATCTGTTGGACGAAGAGACGTGTTTAGACTAAATTGTAGTATCATCGACGTCCGATATAAGGCTAAATTTGTGATATCAGATGTCAAACGTTTACAGGTGAGAAACATTGCACTATACCTCGGTCTGTATGGATACATTTGAGGCTGTTCCGTATGAGAAGTTACATTAATGAATTATATTTTGTTGTACGCTTCTCACTGGATATACGCAGTCGTGCCTATAGATTTATTACAGCTACTATTTCTACTAAGCTCGTTGCAGTTAAGTTTCTGTTAGCAATGAGGGCAGGTTTATCCCTGATAGCAGCAGTCCTACTAATTTACTTAATAAATTCTGTTGACGTTACTGACTGTTAACTCGGACCTGGATGTCTGTGTATATATATAAATGGAGTGTGTTTATCGGATTGTGGATAGTAAATGAGTTGACCGTGCCTAGTAGTAGGACTGCTGTCGTGGCCCGTTGACATGGTGATGTAATGGCTCCGTAGTTTACGTTCTGTAAAGTTGATTTGATCACCAAATTGTTTTCGACTCGGGGATGCCATTGTCATGTTTGTTTTTTGATCAAATTGTACCACTGTAGTGGATCGAAGTTTTATCACACAAAAATTTTGTTTCTGTGTTCCGGAGAATAAATATATTTTCTTTAAGGAACTGGATCATTTCACCTTGAATATTTTATTTTGGAAAAATTGGCTAAAGTTCTTCTCTTGTGAAAATCTGGTTATATGCTTTTGGCAGGATACAAATTAAATTTAAAAATAAACTCAAAAACTGTACCTGGTGATTGTGTTGATATGAAAATATACATTTACTATAAATCTTGCAAATGTAGTTTTATTACACTATGACTTTGAAATTCTTTATGGACAATGAAGTTTCATAATTTTATTATTCTTTTTTTTAATATTACTTTTTATATGGATAATTCCATAACTGAACAATAAACCGTCATACCACGATTTATTTAGAGTAGTCAATCAATCGACGATAATAGATGATATTCTATTTAGCCATATGATTAAATAATAAATTTGAATTACATAAAATGAGTACTACAACCGCCCTGTCACATGATGCTAAAACACGATTAAAAGATAGTGTTTTTTTAAACCATAAGATGCAAACGAACAGGTGGGTCACCTGATGTTAAGTAATCACCACCATCCATAGACATTTTCAACACCAGGGGAGTCGCAAGTACTTTGCCAGCATGTGTTTGGGGGGGGGGGGGAGATGAGAGGTGGGCCTCCGACGCTCTCACTGACCGAAAGAAACGCAACAATGCAAGAACTGTTACTTCACGTCGGTTTTCTGTGAGAGGGTGGTGCTGCCCGGATTGAGCCGACTCATTCATGCTGACACCAGTAATAGCTTTAGCGTGGCTCTACCATCTACTTACCGTGGCTCTACCACCTGCTAAGCATGGCTCTAGCACATACTAACTGGCTCTACCACCTACTAAACTAGTGTGGTGTGCGAAACTATTGTTATAGATGAGGCATCATGTCTACATTTCACTTACACACTTTTTTCTTCCGCAGGGGCTAATAACCAATGATATTACAATATCATTGCTAATAACCTAATAGAAGTTTAAATCGATAAAGGGTAAAAAATAACATCATTATACTATATTTTATATTAGAATATAAAAGAATATTCAAAATACCGTAGTTGCAAACGACATGCAATCGGTGCAATAAAACTGCTTTTTAGTTAAAAATTTTATTGCAAAATAACATTAAGCTCATATGTAATATTGCAATAGCTTACTTTATCTCATATAAAATATCTTAAAGGTACAAAAAAAATAATAAGAAACGTATTAAAAACTTTCCTCGTAATGAAAAATTAGAAAAATAAAATGTTCGACATTCATAATAATTTATGTTACTAAAATCTACAAAAATAATTTATAAAGTGATTATGTTATTCATAACTAGGACCGGATCGAAAAGACTGGATGTTCTCGATTTCTCACTCCATTCCATAATTCCAGCTCTGTTCATAACTTATTTTCAATATTACCGTAAAAAATCATTGGGTATGTAAACGTCTAATTCTGCTATGAAAAGAGGCTTTATATATTTCTTCAAAAATATACAATCTTTTTTATTTATCCGAAGTTACTATTCTCTACGACAACAAAGAGTGTATATATTTACACAACCATGATTATTCATTGAGTTACATGTTACGTATTGATTATATTATAATATGAGAGCATATTATAGTTTCAAAAGCATACTACAAGTTGTAAAGTATTTTATTTTTAATTTATAATCATCTTACTAAGTGAGCTTTTGATATATGTCTAGGTATTTCAATCGACCACTGGTCGTAAGTAAATTTAAAAAGTAATTAGATTAGGTACGTTATAAGCGAATATTTGTACGAAGTAATTAATCATTCGAAAATAAAACAAACGGGTTAGGGTTGTACTTATTTTGTCATTTTTTTATTTTACGCTCTCAGGTGACTAAAAACCGAGAGCTGATTAGATAAATAAATTTGTAAATATAGATTGTCATCGCTACAGTACCCAGCACTTGATTTGAGACGTCCGGGAGAAGAGTGAGACGTCAGGCTAGGATCAACTTGTTTTGGTTTTGTAGTGTTCTCTCTTTCACACAGCGTAATCGCTAAGATAGATAAAAATAAGTATACGAAACCGAACTTAGAGCCAAACGTCTCACTCTTCTCCCCGACATAACAAGTAAAATCCCGGGTACTCTCGGCCCTTTTATAACAAGTATCAATCGTTTAGCGATAACAAGCTTTTATGTATACAGCTTTTGGTATGTATAAAATAGAAATTTCTTTAAGTTGCAAGTATCTGATATCAATCATAAGAAAAGTTTATTAGCATTAAATAAACAATATTTTACTTATAATTTAAAATTGCTACAGAAGTCATAACAAAAAAGAAGACATTTAAATACACGTTTAGTTACTAAAAGCAGAACTGACAACTTCCTAAGTCAAAAAAACGGTAACAACATAAAATAAATGAACAGATTAAAGGTTTTTCGTGTCCCGATTATTTATTTTATCATACAAAAATGCGTATAGTTATTTCAACCGCGCCACTCCCTTGCTGGTTGTCCGTTTTCTATCATCCATACTGATCCGCTTTGTCCTTTAGCCAGAATATCTATTAATGCTCGACCAACATGTTCCGCGCTGAAAATTTCAAACATCATATTAACACTGGTGAATGACATTTATGTGTATTTTGTCAGAGAGGATTGAACTTTTTCCAACGTTTTAAGTTTATAAATGTTGCAGTTTTTTGCAGGCCGGCATGTTAGGGGCGACTTGCGATGGATAGTGTGTCAATCGGTGGTCGCTATTATTTTTGGATTGCATTGTGCTTACCATCAGGCATAGTGCAGTCATTTTGCCGAGCTACAATAAAAAAAAAAGTTAAAGTTCGCAAATGCACAATTTAACAGATAATGTTATAATTTATGTATGTTTTAAAATCTCAAAAGCAATCTAAAGCGTAACTATTACAAAGATACATCCATAACAGATTCTATAGGCTACAATATGTATGGTTGATACGTAACTGACGAATGGTCTGATATGACTATTCTACCATCAGTCATGACGTAGATTAAAGCTTGTCATATTTAATTAGCCAGCCCTATAGAATTTTAAAGTATTATACAACGTTAAATCAATTATAAATTGCTTTTCAAAAAAGTCAACTTCCTGTTTTACGGTGAACAGTTTCGTCTGAACAAATTGTCAATTTTCTCACCAATCTTTTTGTCTACTCTGAATATAACCGTAAGTTCAGACTTGGGCGTACTACTGCCAATATTTTAATATAGAGGTGTGCGAATTATGCGAAAGTTGCCGAATAATTCGATTTTTTCGGTATTATTATGTTATTCGCATTTTTTTTATTATTATTCGAAATTTGTCGAATTATTCGAATCGAATAATAAAATTCGATTCGAACGATATTCGCACACCCCTAGTTGAATGACAAGCAAAGTTATGATATTATTATAGGACTCTAAAATTTACATTTTTAAGTTGTCTCAATGTTATACATACGATGTAATAAGTTGTATTTATTTATAAATTTGTGTTATGCGCAACTATGTATAGAGCGGTCTAAACCTTTGTCGAGGACTGTAACATCAGGCGTGTATTATCGGCTGAATGCCTTAAGCGCTCGCCTTAGTAGTCCGGTGAAGCTGTTAAGACCTTGCTAGGTCAATAGAGTAGTCAGTTCGAGAAAAAAAAAAGCGTGTATTATCACACCCGCGACACAAATGTATTCTGTAATGTAATTTAAATGTACAGGCAGAAATGTATTTCGTTAAGGAAGAATATTGTAGAGTTTAATAAAACAGAAATGTAACAACGACAATAGTTGTCAAATGTTATCAATGTTGTATTATAATGTTTACCTTTGCATTTTACCATTAGCGCTGTCCTTTTGCCAGGCCGCCTCGTAATCCGATGACATTAGTTTCTTACGTATCTCCTTTAGCATCCTAGTATCAGTTAGTCCGGGACATACGACCATACTGCGTACTCCTGTCAGATTTACGTGGTATTGATCCTATAGACGATGAAATGTACTAATTGTATGTATTCAAAGGGAGCATTACTAAAAACCTTATGCAGAAAACTACAATTTGCTTTGTTTTCTTATTAAATTAAAAATCAAAAGGTCCAAGTTAGAACAAAGTTGTGGGAACATTTTTGTGCGCCTTTATCGGAATTAATTTTTAGGTTAGTTTAGAGGTTAGACAAGTAGCCGAAGCTTCGTCATGCAGATATAAGAGTAGCATAATATTTTACATGTGATAATTAATATTGATATTATAAGAAAAAAACAGTAAATACATCATAAGCATTTCAAAAGCGCCTTGTTAAAACTTGGCCAACCGATTTATTTTTGACGGCTTTCGCGTCAATCCACCCGTATCTAAACAACTTTTAAGAATTAAGGTATTTAATATTTTGATGGCAATTTAGGCATAAGCAATTTAAGAAAGGTAAAAATGGAAGTTGTATTTACTTACACCGTATGCCCGCGTCAGTCCAACAATAGCGTAGTTAGTTGCCGTGTAGATTGGTGTCGAAACCTGGGGCCTTGCGAAAGCTGTGGACGCAGTGTTTATAATGATGCCTCCATGTCCACCGCGGTCTTTTCCCATGAATCGGTACGCCAGAAGAGTGCCTCTGATAACACCGTTCTGACGAACAATATACGTACATAAATTACATATTGTCTCAATTAAAGTTATATCTTTTTAAATTTAAAAGGACATACACATTTTACATCCATTTCATACATTCATATAAATATATTCAGTAAATTAATTTGAATATTCTTAATTATTAAGGCTATATTTTATAATATTCGTAGTATTAGTACCAGTTTGTTTATTGTGCACAAGTGAAGTGGGTAGGAAATAACACCATAGAGAATCGATTGTGACTTGCCACACAATCTCTCTGGAATGTTCTAACAAGAGAGCCGCCATCTTGTTAGAACATTGAAATTATCGCAAGAAACTTGTAATATCATTACCTAATTGACAATGATAGTAATAATCTACCAGAAGATTGGCTGCCAAAAATAAAATATTTTTAGCAGAACTTGTTAGGTTTTTATATTTGATTAAATCATGACTTATTATGATTATTGAAGTTTACTGTAATTACGTATTTACAACATCTATTTCAAACAAATATATTTTATAAATCTATACTAATATTATAAAGAGGTAAAACTTTGTAACGTTGTAGGGGGTAATCACACAGGAAAAATCTTTTGGTTTTATATAGCTCTTTATCGAGATAAGTTATATGCACATATATCATCATGCTAAGACAAATGCACCATGAAGAATATTTCAAAATCAGGGTTTTTTCGTCTTGAGAGCTGCTAAGTATTGGCGTTATCCCAAAGTAACTATTTCACGCGAACGAAGTCGTGGGCAGAGTCTAGTTACTAATGAAATTAATTAATTTCTCATAGATTAAGTTTTTAATCAGACATGAAATATTTTGTTTTATACTTTTCACTCGTATTCAATAGGCCTTAAAGGAGTGTTACAAAGCACAACTTCCTATCTATGATCTTCTAAACGCATTTGACATGTACAATAAGCAAAATAAAAAATCGTCAGTAAAGAATTATTTTAAAATTGCTAAAAGGTAGTTCGCTTCTGCGCGTCGCGTTTCCGGATCAGCCTGTGCATATCCAGTACCGGGTGACTTTCTTCATTATGGCCGGTATGACAGCGGCGACCGGCGATGGATGATCTGTCTCTCGGTGGTCGCCACTGTTTTTGGATTGTACTATGCTTACCATCAGGCATAGTGCAGTCACTTAATCGTGCTTCAATAAAAAAAAAAACTTTTTGGAATGGTAGAGTATGTTAAAAAAGTTATTCAGTATTTTTGAAAATTTCATTTTACCTACTTCAAATTTTGTTCAATACCGCTACAATGTTGTACGTAAAAGCAGTCTAAGTATCAAAGGAGCGCGCGGTGTCAGTGTCTGTATGTCTACTCATCATATTTTTTTATATCATAGGAGGCAAACGAATAGGTGGGTCACCTGATGTTAAGTTATCACCATCGTCCATAGACACTTGCAACACCAGGGGAGTCGTAAGTGCGTTGTCAGCTTGTCTTGGGGGAAGGAGATGGTCTTCCGGCGCTCTCACTAATCGAACGAAACGCAACAATGCAAGCACAGTTACTTCACGTCGGTTTTCCGTGAGAGGAGTGGTACTACCCCGGACGAGTCAACTCATTTATGCTGAAACCAGTAATAGCTTCAGTGTGGCTCTACCACCTACAAAAATATCTTTTATACTTACTAAATTAACATCAACTTCTAACTCCCACAGTCTATCATTCATGAAGCCAGCATTGTTTATAACTAAGTCCACTCGATTGAATTCTTCGATCGTCATCATGAAGGCCTCTGAAAATATGTTACAACTTCCATTCATGAAAGCATTACTACACCACAAAAATAATTTAAAAAATACATACAAAATATTTATCTATACTAATATTATAAAGAGGTAAAGTTTGTGACATTGTGACGTTGTAGGGGGTAATCTCAGGAAGTACTGGTCCGATCTGAATAATTCTTTCAGTGTTATATAGCTCATTCATAGAGAATGGTTATAGGCTATGTATCTTCGCGCTAAGATCAATAGGAGGGGAGCACAGATGAAAAATATTTTAAAATCGGGATGTTTTTTCCTTTTGAGAACTGCTGCGTGTTAGTGTATCTATTCCACGCGAAAGAAGTCGCGGGCAGTGGCTAGTAGCATATAGACAGTACCTGCGTACTCCGTTCCACCTTACGTATATTACAATATACGCTTTTTGCATAAAAACCTTCTCCTGACAATAACAAACACAACAAAAAAAGAATTAGCGAAATCGGTGCGATGTTCTCGAAATTTGCGCTTAGCAACATATTTAGGGATTGATTTTTATATTATAAAGATTAATTTAGGTTAAGGCAATAAAATACTCTGTAGAGACATCGCACTAAGGAATAAACATTGTAATCGATCAGAATCAAGTAGATAACAAAAATTATAATGTGTCTGTGCTAGAGCACACTAGAAGTAAACCTAATCCTGTCTAAATTGAATGATGGAAGTTTGATATTGTGTGCGTAACATTCAAAAACTAATAGACAGATTCCATATTTTTTTTAATTTAAATTTTATTAATTGAACGTATATTTTCTGTTCTAAGGTCACAACTAAAATAAAAAAAAACATTAAGCGCAGTGACATCTATACATATAATAACAATGTCATTTATCGTGTCTGTACTTTTTAAATTTTCAAGGAAAAAATGTTGCAGATGTGTAGGAATAAGTAATAAAATATATTTCAATCATTTCTAGAAATGTCTGTCTGTTTGTATCAACTCGCATCACTGCTAAAGTACTGGATTCACAATAAACCCTCAGTAAATCACGTAGTCCGGTGACAGCTTCACCTAAGACCTTGTTAGGTCAATAGCGTAGTCAGTTCGAGAAAGGCTCAGTAAATCGACAAATAAATACAGTAAATAATTTTTTTTTTTTTTCGAAATGTCTACGCTATTGACCCAGCAAGATCTTAACAGCTTCACCGGACTACTATGGCGAGCGCTTAAGGCACTCAGCCGATTTTATTATGGCAACCAGCTCAAGGGTGCACGGCACACCTCGGCTTGGCTGTTGCCTGTTGCATGCAAAATCGCGACCTATCTTAGCTAACCTAGCTAACTATTCATATGTGTATGAGTTGTTGAAACGTATATGTGTACCAAGCATACACGCCTCAACAACTCCTCCATATATTTATTATCGGAAAATTGAGAGTTTTTCAGTTCGATAAGGGGAAAAAAGTAAACCCTTCCACTTTCATGTGTAAGCGTGTAGGCGTGCATGTGTGTGGGGGTGATCGTGTAGTGTTGTAGCAGTGATGTATATTTGTGTGTCACCGTATCGCGCAAGCAACGCACTCAAGGGCTCCCTACCGAGGGATCGTACCTAGGCTTGAGCCGCTGCCGTGGGAGGCCTAATCGGGTAAAGATAAAGCGTTGGGTTTCGAACCTTCGCCCCGTCGCGTTGATCGTTCAGTTTAATGTAGCGAACGTTACCACCGGACCACGGCTATTTGTAAATAAATCGTAAAGCATATCCTCGGGAGTAATAGTCTTTGTTTCATTAAAATCGGTCCACTCTATGAAAAGTTATTGTAGTTATAATGACGACGCGGCGTAAATACGAGAGAAAAGTAGACATGTTAATGGACTTCATACATTCAGATGACATTATTAATCACTGTTTTTTTACATAAGCTTCCACGTAGACGAAGTTCCGTGTATAGCTAGTAATAAATAAAGTGGCCTATAAAATTACACCATTATTCCGCAGCTACTTCGCTACTTAATCTACCAATGAGTAGTTATCACACATTCACATTTAAAAAAAAATGGACTAATCTGTCCCTGCCTTGGACTCGGTCGTTGAAAAGCGATGACCAACAGAGCTGAAGATTATATTTGGATTACATGCGTAACATGATTGAGATGGTATCCAATATATGTCGATGAAAACCATCATAACATTATTGGTTCGCTCGTATAATCTTGGGTCGAAGTCGAAATAAAGCAAAATGTTTCACAAAACGTTAAAATCCCTTTGTTTTATTTCGTAAGTTTATTCCGAGTATTAATTGAACAAAAATAAATGTAAATATTCATTCATATCATATCTATTTAAAATACTTTTAAAACTATACCCATGATTTTTTCTGCGTCGTATCAATTTATTTTAAAAAATTGAGCCGTCACAGGACGCCTGGCAGATGTGTATCATGGAAATTGCTTCTTATAAGTTATATGCATAAAAGAAAAGATTACGACAAGAATCAGCTACGGCATATTGAAAAGATAAAGCATTACAAATTTGTTCCATAAAATAATGACCGTTTGTTTATTTTATTACATAACTATTCATTTTTAATAAATACAAAAATTCAACTAGGCGCAGACGCATTGTGTTTGGCGGCATTTATCAAAGGGCGCTAAGTCATCGGCGCGTGCCGCGTAACACTAGTAGAACAAGTGGCCGACAAAACAGTTTGAATCCTATGTTTATACAGATATGGTTGCAAATGTTTTTGAGTAGGTATTTCATTTATAGTGCAGTGTTCGTGTATTGCGTCGCCACGCCAACAATAAGGTTCACCCTCTGCCTATAGATGTTTTACATCAAAAAGAAGTATTACATCGCTTGGCCCACTTGGCCACGGCAAAAACACCGCTGAATATGTAGCGCTCATACAAAATGGTAGTTTTTTAAAAATGTAATAAGTTTATATAAAATAAACAAAAATTGGTCCAAAATCTAATTATTTTCAGAGGAGGCGCACACAATAGTAATTTATTTACTATATTATTTTATTTATACAGAAGAATATTAAAAAAAAACTACATTAAAATTATACTCCATGGCTTCGTTCAAGTAAAAACGTTTAATATCTCATAGGGACTATGAGGTTTTTGAGCTGTTTTTATTTTTTCTACTCTTAATGACGCCACCTCTGTTAAATTTTATCATTACTGCCTAGTCCCTATAACGTAGCAAAATGATATTATGAGATGATATAACTGAGAAATCCTCTATCATTTAAGTAACGGTTACATCGAAATCAGTTCAGCCGTTTCGATATTAACGCAAACAAACATCAGGCAATATATTTTTCCCTATTACATATTATAACTATCCTTTTTTTGTAGTCTTTATTAGAACGTCAACCTAATTCTGTAAGGTTTCTTTCGAAGCCAATGTCCGGTATAAGACGTAAGCTAAAAATATAACCGTTCATTTGTAACAAGCAGAAGTCTACCAAGACATGTTATTTTTGTAACAGAATGACTTGTAATGAGTTAATTTGAAACACATTTTGAGTATGATATACTGTAATAATTTATATATCACCAATCTGCTAGACCGCTCTGAATATAGCCATAATAATTAGGCTTGTGCGTAATATAGTTAAAAGATTAATAAAAAAGAAAGTTAAAATAGGAATATCTAAGATACTAAAATTTATTTTTTTTACCTTCAAGTAGTCTCTATATTATAATACCTACACTAGTTTCTGTTCGCGACTTCGTCCCCGTAGAAATATTAATTTGAGCCAACACTGGTACGCAGCGGAAGCTTTCAAAAGGAAAAACGATTTTGAAACATTTTTCATTGGTGCTCCGTTCCTATTGGCCTGGTGATATATCGCCTATAGCTTTCCTGGATAAGTGAGCTATCTAACACTGAAACATTTTTTTCAAATAGGACCAGTAGTTCCTGACATTGAAGCGTGTTCAACCAAACATAATTCGACGGAAGAAAACATAATCGTCGTAACTTGATAAACCCAATTTTACACCAGAGCCAAAAATGTGTTGTGTGTTGTTATGTGTTGTACTAAAACTAGGCAGAAAACCAAGGTCGTATTGATGAATAATTGAATCGTAGGAAAGCGAGAACCAGAACATTTGAAGCGGTATTCTTTTAAAAGAATACGGTAAAAAGTAATTTAGCCCAAAATGCAAGTTACGACATTTAGAAAGAAAGAAAGAAATACTTTATTGTTGGAACAACCATACAATTAAATTAACTTAACACAAACTGGTTACACAGAAAAGAAAAAAAAATACACTTGAAAATAAAAATTTCCGCTTTCTCCCGTCGAATATAAACAAACAAATTCTTCAGCTTTATAATATTAGTCGTAGTACGGTGAAGCTGTTAAGACCTTGCTGGGTTAATAGCGTAGTCATTTCGAAAAAAAAAATAATGTTAGTATGCATTTATGTTCTGCGCAAGTATAATTCCGAGCGGTCAAAAAGGTTTGGCGAACACCGGTTCAAATTAAGGTATATAGTAAATAAATGAATGAAACGATTAAGCAATTAAAAGATAGATCTGCATATGTAATTTAAATTAATCTATAAGTACCCCATTTTCTGTAGAGAATTTAACAACAATATTATCGATATCTTTAATTGTAACAATCTTGTCATTTTTCAAGAACGATTTTAAGATATGTGCTTGTTCTTTGGTAGGGATAAAATTAATTGTTTACTTTTTTTATTGGGAATGCTAAAGCTCGCCAATAGCTTCTGAAATAGATAGTACGGTGTATCAGTGTGTACCCACAGAAGAAGCGATACTTATTTGGCTTATATATTTTAAATTATCATGTAAATTAGCGGTCCCGGCAGACGTCTTGCCTTGATAATAAAAAATCCTAAAAGTCAACCGTAGCGCCACCGTTCGGCTCCAATTGTGAATCTAAACCATTCTCGGATCCACTGGAACACGCATACAAAATTTCATCGAAATCGGTCCAACCGTTTAGGAGGAGTTCAGTGACATACACACGTACAGGAGAAATTTATATATAAAAAAAGATAAGAAGGCTCACATACTATATGACATCCCGTAGAATAAATAGTTGACTATAATTTTGATTTTGGTTTACTACTAGACCCAGAGAGTCTTGTACATATAGTACACATATATACAAATACATAGCTTACGTTTTTAAATTTAATTTCATATGCTGCCATAAGAAGTTTGACTTATAAAAAAAGAAAATCTGTTGACAAAGCGAAGGAAAAGGTACTGAACTATTTTTTCTTCACCTATATATTTTAGACCTCCAGATCTTAATACGTTTTAAAAATATATTATGAACAAAATATGAATATAAAGGACTATTTACTAGATTCGTCATCGTTACCGAAATGTGATTAAAAAACGATATCTCACCTTCAAACTGCGGGTAATCGGTTACATCCAAACGACAAAAAAGCAGGTTCTTCCTGCCGTATTTAGAGCCCAGTTCATCGGTTATTTGTTCGCCGGCTTCAGAATCGATATCGCATAATGCGACCTATAAACACGTTGTTATTACATATCCAATTGAGACGTATTCTGGTATAAATATGTACATTTTCAGTATAAATTAACTACGTATTTAATTATAATTACAATGCAGTGTATGAATTATAGTGTTGTCTAATAATGAATTTGAAAATAGTTTTATAGTAATTTATAAGACTTTATGCTTAAGAAGTTTTCGTGATTTTTTTATTTGTGAACCTATACAATCAATTACAAAAATGTGCAATACTTAAAATGAACCGGTAAAAATCAATAGAAACGAGTAAAGCTTAAGTATCATTTAATCGGATGTCAAACATAATAAAGATACAAATTTCTCTTGGCTTTACTCCAGTGTGTACAATTCAACAGTTATTTTACCTTGAACTCGTAAATTACTTCGTAGTAACGACGCAGTGCGCGTCGAGTACGTCCTTCGAAAGGCGAATATTACTTACCTTAGCTCCTTGTTTCAGCAATTCTTCAGTGTAAGCCAAACCGATGCCGGACGCGGCGCCAGTAATTACAGCCACTTTTCCTTTTAACTCCATTATATTTTTTTATATTTTCTCGTCACAGTGCAACACCGCGCCCTAACACGGAGTGGCTGGCTTCACTACCGCCCTCGGTTTGCTTACGATTCGATCGAGACAGGAACTGTTGGGGTGGGCGCGGGGTGCGGGGGAAACGGGAGAATATTTTCTCCCCAAATTTCCCCTCATAGTAAACTAGTATTCACACGATTACGCGACTCTTGCTGTAGTGTGATACATTTACCTGTGTGTCATCGCACTCCTGAATGACCGTCAGTAACGGTCTATTGATTGTAAAAACACTTTTAAATACACCGAGTTAATTTTGATATTGAGTTTACTCGCTAACACAAACATATATTACAATTCAAGTCAATAAGAACTCGGTTTGAAAAAGGGGAAGACTTTTTAACTGCCCGTAGTCTTATTTACCAAATATAGATCATGTATAACGTAGCAAAACATTTTCTTAAAACCTTTTAGCACGTTTAGATAATAATTGATACATTCTGATTTTTTTAGAATTTAAAATTTTAAACAATATCCCTTGAAGCTCAGTACACATTAAAGGTATGGTTTAATTGAATTGGTCATTAAGTGCCTATTTTTCTACATTGTAATTATTGTATAATTCGCTAAAACATAACTTTGCGGGAATTTAACCCAAGTTTTACTATGCAGTTAACTCTAAATATTTCTATTATTAATTTAACGAGTTCTAGCAACAGCAATTTTAAAGAAAGAATATACAGTACTTAGTTATCTTTTACGATATTCATAATATTTACCACAAAAATACTTAATGGGGTTTAATGGATGATTAAGTTATTATGGCTCGTAATATATTTACAAAAACATATTATAGATTACATTTCAAATTTAGAATTAAGTAGTTATATAATAAAAAACTCAATAAACTGTTTTTAGTTATACTTTATTTGTGAATTTGTTTTTTCGGTAATGAACAATAAATTTTTCGTCACAAAAGATAATTATACATTTTTTAAATTATTCACCAGTATTTGAAGATACGCTAAATACACCGACGACTCATCTAATTGGCTATATACCAATGTTTGTGTTTATTAGATACGGTACATAATGTCCAAAACGCGACCGTTTAATTTCCTAAGGACGCGAACTGTATACAAAATTACCTAAATAAAATGTTACGTAATACAACTAATTCATACAAAACTTTAAAAATTTTACCAAATCCCTCGCTCAAAAACATCTAAAATGACTTTCGATAACTTCAACAACTTCGTGTCTTTTTTACAAATATCAATTATTATTTCTCACACGAATTAATAAAATTATAGAATATAAATACATTTGTTATGATCATACTGTGTATATAAAATGCACCATGCACCATGATTTACGATTATATAAAATATTTTACACAAAAGGTTTCTATACAATAAAAATATCACAGTTTATATATATCACAGATCCTATGTACAAAAAGTGACCATTTTTAGACCACAGGTTATATCCAAAATATCTCTGTAATCACTGGGCACAAGGAGGTTTTTTATGCAGCGAAGGATTGATAACAGCCAGGTTGTATTTGCTTTATTGTTATTTTGATAGTTAAGAGTGATGGACCTGGTCAGCGCCGGCTGCCGGAACAGCTTTCGCCAAGTATGAGAATGAGCGGGCGTTCGGTAAACCGACCAAAACGCAAGCGCTTAACGCTGAACGATTTAAATTCATCGGAGCCGCATCATACCATTCAAGCGTATCACCATCATAACATTCCACGTGAGGTATCGTTGTTGAACCTGAAACACAGTCTGATAATTAGTGTTAAACATTTTACGAATTAGATACATACAAATTTGAGATAATAGCACCACCATTGAAACCTCCGATGACGAAAATCATATCGTCCAATAGGACCGTTGCAAAATTACTTCGTGCGCTAAACATTTCAGTTACTTCCTGCCACTCTCCTCCACGCTGTGGGTTGAACTTTTCACCTGTAAAAGAAACCTCAATTTCCTCAAGTTCATTCTACTTACGTTATCTAGCTAACCATAAAACTATAAAGTTGTGAGTTCTGACAAAATACAAAATGTGCGTCCTTACAAAGTTTTATTCCTACATACAATACAAATCAAACAACGTTACCCTGTGTGGGTCAACATAAACCTTAATGAAATAATGTCGTTAACAAAATAAAATATATTATTAGATCTTCAGGGCATATAATTTGATTCCAACAGACCACGTAAATATAAAAGTTAATATTAAAAGCCAACAGGAACAACTTAAACAATAATATCATAATACGAGTATTTCAAACGAACGAAATTACGTGCACAGCTAGTTTTAGCGGAAACCTTTTCATGATTGTTCAATCTTTTACGAAACGATTTAAATTTGATAGATTAGATTGATTGAAGCGATGATGGATCAGTTATTAGCGTGTTCATATTAGTCCTGTGAAGGCCCGTCAGGCCGATAGTGTAGTTAGTTCGAAATAAAAGCGTGTTCGGACAACGATCAACGTATATTCGAAATCTTGCTAATGCGCCAGAGATTTCGATGAAAAGAGCTTCGTGATGAAACTATAGCAAGGTGGTAGGGCTTTACTAAAAGCCTATCGCCAGGCACCTATATGTGTATTCCGGCAGTTGCCCTCAAGAGCAAGTCCTCGTCTCTGTTTAACATCAAATGAGTTTGTGATCAAACACCAACCTCTATAACTTTTGTATTTACAATAAAAAAAATATATAACCGGTGTTTTCAACACGTTACCCGACACAGTGTCTACCCCCATCACTTTTTGTCACACACAAACATTTTCAATCAAAATTTAAGAACTCTCCCATAAGATGTTTTTGTTCAGAAATCAATAAATTGTCGAGATTTTTACCAGTATTAAGCCGACTGTATCCGTTAAAGCCACCGAGTGCGTATAGACATTCCCTATAGGCAATAAGGCTGACTCCCGACCGCGGGCTAATCATGGACCGGATGAAGCTCCATTGTTTTGTATCAGAGTCAAAGACTTCAGATGAGTTCAGCACCTCTTGCCCATTAAAGCCACCAACAATATATATCTGCATTTTGTATCACTTTAATCAGTTTCTATGAATATACTTATTACATAATAGAATTAATAATACTATTGGTCAAAATCCGACCATAATTCATAAATGTTTAATATTCCAATATTAAATATAAAACTATCTATTTGTAATTATTCTTCTTGATAACACTAAAGTTCGTCAGTGATTAATCTATACTAATATTATAAAGAGGTCAAGTTTGTGAGTTTGTGACGTTGTGATGTTGTGACGTTGTAGGGGGTAATCTCAGGAACTACTAGTCGGATTTGAATAATTCTTTCAGTGTTATATAGCTCATTCATTGAGAATATAATGTATATAATCAGGCTAAGACCAATAGGAGCGGAGCACAGAAGAAAGATGTTTTAAAATCGGGATGTTTTTTTCCTTTTGAGAACGCGAACGAAGTCGCGGGCAGAGGCTAGTACATAATAAAGAAAATTAGTTGAGAAATACAGGTGGAAGGTATTCTTAGATGTTTTTCTTCAGTACAGAAGATAATAGAACAGGTAGACGAAGTCATTTAATAAAATTCAAATTTACGTAGTATTTATAATATAACTTAAAACATTTCTATCTATCTTATCCTATATACGCATATATTATATAAGCTTTTACACACCTCGCTCGCTTGGCGTTAAATATTAAAACGGAAAGAGCTTAGTAACATACCCGCTAGTTTTTGTATATTGCTACATTATGAGAATTCATTAGAATCCATCCAGCCATTTAAGAGTAAATGACAAGATATACAGAGGCACATTTTTGAATTTAGGCAGATATAAGATATAAAACACATTTAGTCGTTTGAACATGATAGATGCATAATCATTCAAAAAGCTACATTCCCATTTATAACCTACATCCAGTGGCGGATTTGCCCGAAGGCCCAGGAGGTTCGGGCCTAGGGCGACCAGATATTAGGAGCGGCCAATCGTGACAAAAAAATCACTGATGATAACCAGAAATAACTCAAAGTACGTAAATATTCTAAAGGCTCGAGCAATTTTGACACTGCACCGGATCGTAAAATAAAAATCCTTAAAAAAAGTTGGTAAAAAAGTAAATTCATTATGTACTCAATAAGATGGGTGCTGAGAAAGGGGTGGCTGGTTCTTACTACATGGCCTGTGCCTTTGGCGGCCAAGACTGCAAATCCGTCACTGCCTACACCTGTATTAAATTATAAGTAATAGCTTTATAAAAAAATCTGTTACATTGCAATATTGTAGCGGGCAATAATATTTCAAACTTTGTATTATTCAATAGTACCTTGCCACCTAACGACGCAGCACTCGCGTCGGATCGTTGCTTATTCATTGGAGTAGTCATCTCCCACTGGTTCTTATTAGGATAGTATCGTTCCACGGAGGACATTCGAGTCCTACCGTTGTATCCACCGAGAGCGTAAATTAACCCTTCTGGAAAAAAAATAGAAAAGACAATCAATATCAGTACTCGATAGTGACATTGTTGTTACTATCTGTTGCGTTTCAAAAATGGATGAGTCATCGAGCGTGGGAACCACGCCCACAAACGCTGACTCCGTATTACACTGACTCTTATTAATAAGGGATCTAGAAATGGCCTGTTTCTAATCTAGTTGAATATTTTGAATAATTATGTGAGCCTTCCAGAGATTCCAACCCTCCGTTTTGTAAGATATACAAGCGCATCACAGGGCGTCCGAACACAATTTTATTCTGGACATCTGACTGAATATTAGGAAAAAAGAACAAATATATTAGAGGACAGCAACCATAGCATTACAAGTTAGTGCAACCATAGTGTAACTGTGTGAGAGTAACCCCCGGTTTCTCAAATGCTATTTAACGAAAAAAATACTTTTCAGCTCTCAAATCAAATCTTTTGCTATACCGCGAGCCTTCGTTTTACAAGTAAAAATAAATTTCTTTCGACGGAAACGGAATTTCATTTACCTAGGGACGTAATACAAAATGTCGTACTTTTTTTGATCAGAACAACATTTAGGACTTAAGATTCTAGGGATCTCGCGAAGAGGTAAAATAGATTTCATGCGCCCCAAAATCAGAGACAATTTTATTAACGTGGAGGTCATAACATCGGTTCGGAAAACTTTCTGTTTTTTCGAGAAAAGCCGAAAAGAAACTATTTCGTTTGTATCTTTATTTCCTATATTTTTTAAATTAAAGTATTAAAAGGACAGACTGTTCACAGTTGACTAGCTAGCGTATGTACGTACAGAGACGAGGTCATTTCTAGACTCAGCTGTCGTTCACGAAATGATCCACGGTATAATATTTTCAGAGTAAAAACTGCTTGACTTGATGCGTGATCAGACAAGTCGGTAATGTACTTTGGGACCTAATTGTGCATGAAATACTAATATCTAAAAAATTAAAAAAATTGAACCGTCACGGGACGCCTGGCAGATGTGAAACACCAAAATTGTTTTGTGTAAGTTATTATTTCTTTTCTTGAATGTTCAAAATCTTTCAACATTAAAATGACGTCTGTCTTTTGAAACTAACGCCATCTATTAATAATTGTGAGAGCTAAACAAGAGATCTATTACGATCGTGTTGTCTCTATTTAGTTTTTCTTAGTAATAACGGCTAATTATAATATTGCGTCGTCATATCTCATACAGTCGCCACGCCAACAATCAGACTTACCTGCGCCTATAGATGTTTCACATCAAAAACTATTAGTTTTTTTACTCGAACTGACTACGTTATTGACCTAGCAAGGTCTTAACAGGTTCACCGGACTATAAAAACGATTGATGTAACTGAGCCAAAACTTGTGTTGACTAATTTACGAAAGCTGCCGTCCGCCACAATAAATTGTTCGAAAATATGAAATTATGATGGCTTAGTTCATAGCGTGTTCGGATACAACATCGATGGACTTAGGTCAGAGTCAGAGCCGGTAAAGGAATACACCGTGAAGAAACCATAGCATGGTTGTAGGGATTTTTCTAACTCCACTTGGTTAACTACCATCCTCATGTTACACCAAGCACCTGTTGGTATGTTCTGACAACTGCACTTCAGAGCCAGTCCCCTTTAGGTTTGGCGTGTTTACCAACCTTGACCGACGTCGTAATTTAACATCAGATTAAAAAGTGGTCAAATATTTTAAAATAATTGAAATTAAATAGCCCAAATCCTTAACTAGTTACAGTATAGGACCTCTATATTAAAACTTTAAAATGGACTTGAAAATAAGCACCGTGCACAACGACGCTTACGTAACACCTCGCCTGATACATGCAAGCTCGTTCGTGCCAAGTATTCGCCACTGGGTCGTAACATCTCACGGTGTTGAAATGATCGCTGCCGTCAAATCCTCCAATCATATAAATCAAGTTGTTTAGGGTGCAAAGACCGTGGTATGCACGAGGTGTTAAATCCATGTGGATAGACAGGAACCATCGATCAGCCCTGGTAAATAAATTTGTTGTTTTTAAAATTGATTTTACGATTATTCTATCGCAATATACATATAAAAGTAGCTGGTCTTGGCGACTTTGCTCACGTGGATACTCTTTGATAATCCAGCAATGAAAATAAATGAATGTTTTTTAATTCCTTTTTTTATATTTTTAAAATTTCCATTGACAAATGAAACGTCATTCCTGTACACAATATCTAGTAAAAATCAATAAAACCGTTTCAATCCAAACATACTGACAAATAGATAAAAGTGTTTTAAATATCATATTGTAGTCGGTATTTATAAAAGAAAATCGTAGTCCTTCGGTTATCGGTAGTCCGGTGAAGCTGTTAAGACCTTGCTGGGTCAATAGCGTAGTAATTTCGAAAAAAAAAAAAAAAAATTCATACGCCTGTATATACATACTAAATATACATACAGGCAGCAGTACAAATTTATTAGTACAGTTGTTTATATTATTAGAAACCTAACAATATAGCAAACATGTTTTCTCTTGTTAAGTTCCATATTAATCTAAAAACTTTAATCAAATTGGTTCAGTATTTTATATAGTAATGTTTCATCGATTCAATATTTCATGATAGATTAATGTTTTTAGTATACATCGAAAATGAAGACATGAACCTCGTGTCATACGTTTCCACAAAGCTTGTAGGACTCCCGGCACTCCAACCTCCGACTGCAAAAAGTATTTCGTAAGGTATCCGAGGTCTTGCTAACGGGTCGTTAAGATCTGCCTCCATTCCTGGTCTTGAATCTAATAATGTTAAAAATACTATGGCCGGATATAAAGCTTCCTGGCATTTCTGCAAAACAATAAAAAGTATCTACTGTTTATAAGTCTATCACTACGACAAAAAAATTACGCATTATCAATTTCCTTTTTGTTAGCTCTTAAGCTTGTAAAAATGACAATTACATAATGTATATGTGTGATTATAACGAAATTCGTGTGTTTATTTAGTTGCTAATTTTTTATGATTGGATTTTATTACTTTTTTTTCTATTTGTGCGATACGAAATATGTTTTCATGAATTTTATACGAAATTTATTCGAATACTTGACTGTAAATCACTCTGATTTGATCATACCTCATCATCAACAACTGGCTTCCATTGTAATATTTTTGATCTAAAATATTTATAACTAATATGTCCAAACCGCACGCATAATAGTAGTGATGGAATATATTTTCTTCTATTTTCTAAATCATGTTCTACCCATGTTTTTACTGCTTGAAATACAACTTCTTCATTTCGAACATTCAGTTCGTCATCTCTCAATATATCTTCCAATTCGTCATATGCGAGTGATTTAAATTCGTTACACTCTTTTAATATTCGGCTAAAATTCTGTCTTATAAATTGTTTTCCTTTTTGCTCTAATTCGCCACAAAAATAATATCGAGCAAATTTGAAAATACCCAAACAATTATGGGGTCTTAATTCTTGCAAAAGAAATTGGCAACACAGTTGAATTACCCCAACTACATCAAATTGATCGGCGTAGGGTAACAAATATTCAACGTTTTCTGCTGTTACTATACAAGTTCCTGTGTATGCGTAATCAAGAATGAGACTCATGTAGTAGCTTGGCACATCCACAAATATTTCCTTTTCCTCGGGTTCACCTTTCTTTAACGAATTTATAAATATAGCTTTAAAATATGGACTAACAGCTGAAAGTATTGCTCGATGCACTCTTATTGATTTCATATCTCGACATATGATAATACCATCGCATAATTGTCCATTTTGGCGTAATTCATTCCATATAGCAGGAAATTCTACAACTGAATAATTATCTGGAAGACACACACACTTCCGCTTTCGTGTGAAAACTTTCTTTTTGCTTAAACGGGACTTTGCAGAAGAAGGTGTACGAATAAAATTTTTAGTTTTTAATAATTTTCTATGTTTCGTATTAAATTCCATACCTTTCGAAAAACGGCGGTCGAAACGAATCTGTCAGTTTTGTCAATAGTATTTTCATTTGTTCCTTTTGTGAGTGACATAATGATTCAAAAATGATCAAACGTGAACATTTTTCTTTTTAACCAGTATTTTCAGCCCAGTAACGTTAAATATTTCAGATGTATTTTTAATATCTACCATATCATTGTATTATGTGTTAATTCATTGTTATTTTTGGAGTTATTCTATTTGAGTTGTGCCCGCAACAATAAAGATTAATAATTTTTTACTCAATATATCTTTTCGGCTGGCAACATCTTTCGCAGCTGTCAATTGTCAAATATTATTATTGTCTATAGTCTCTTTTTCTTCCGGTTGTCAAGATGGTGAGTTTTGTTGGACGAAAATTAAATTAAATCGTTGATTATCATAGTGAAAATAGTGCATTGTGAACATTTTAAGTGCGTTTTCGTAAGAGCAGTGAAATAAAGATGTGTTGTTTGTTATATTTCAGGGTATCGACATCAATCATAAACACGACAGGAAAGTTCGGCGCACCGAAGTGAAGTCTCAAGATGTTTACTTGAGACTGCTGGTGAAAGTGAGTACGAAAGTATATGCATACATTTTACTCAATCGATCTCAGAATTGGCACAACATAAACATCATTGTGAACTCATTTTATAACCTCAAATGTTTGTTGTTTGACAGTTATACAGATACTTGGCTAGACGTACAAATGCCAAGTTCAACCAGATCATCCTACGGAGGTTGTTTATGAGTCGTATCAACCGACCTCCGATCTCGCTGTCCCGTCTGGCACGCCACATGAAGAAGCCTACGCGTGAGGGCTTGATCGCTGTAGTTGTTGGCTCAGTCTCCAACGATGTGAGGCTCTATACTGTTCCAAAAATGACAGTAGCCGCACTGCACGTTACTGAAAAAGCCCGTGCCCGCATCCTGGCTGCCGGAGGTATAATATATCCTATTTTTGTTTTATTTTTATTAACCGATTTTGTAATAGATTACTACTGCCATTGTTGTGTAGGTAAATTATATTACAAGTTTCTTGCCATCTCTTCAATGAACAAACAAGATGGTGACTGTCTTGTTAGAACTTTCCTGGGAGTTTGTGGCAAGTCAGAATCCATACTTTATGGTATTAGTTCACAAACACTTTACTTGTGCACAATAACTAAACTGTATTATATAAAACACCACCAATACTATAAATCATAGCCAAATAACACAAGGCTATGAATAAAATATACAATCCACTACATGTATTCCAATATCCCCCAAGAAACCTCTCCTATATATTTATCTGTAATAGTTAGGTTTGGCATTGCCAATTCTATCGTAATTATAGACTAAATGTGAAATTAGACAGAGTTGCAGTAAACATTTTATGTGGCAGAATTGGAATGGGAACTTTTCCTTGTTTAGAATATTTTATTGACAATTACAATTGCCAACGATATTAGTAAACAAAAAATACATTTTGATTTTTCTGTTACAACACATTTTCATTAAAAATCGAGTTCATCATAGAATGCAATTGTTCGCTTGTATAAAAACCAAAGCTTTTCTTTGATAAATTGGATTGGAATGACATGTGAAATGAGATGGACTACCAACATGTGAAATGAGAATGAAATACCATAAATTATGTACACGGTATTACATTTTCTATGTGAAAGTGTATGTTTACAAAATGTTTGTATATATAATATTACACCTTTATCTTGGATATCATATTTTTCAATCACATGTTAAATATCTATAAAAATAATGATCATAAATTAAACTTCATGATATGAGAATGTTTTGTGGATATTTCAGATTGTCCATGGCATTTCCCTTCTATGTTGCTATATGTATCACTACATATAATAAAACAAAGTCCTCTACCATGTCTGTCTGTCTCTTCATGATAAACTCAAAAATCACTAAATAGATTTCCATGCAGTTTTCACTGATAAATAAAGTGATTCACAAGGAAGATATATAATTTGTCAAGGATTTTTTTATCAGGGTGGGATAATATCCACCAGGCTGACTAATACAATACAATTTAAATACAGTTCCTATGAGGCTGACACTGTGTCTAATTTCAATGAAACTGTTATAGGACTATGACCATTTGACATGGAATTTTTTGTAGACCAATTTAGGCTATTTGTTTTGTTCTTTGACATTTGTTTGTTGCCAAATAAAGTGGGCAATAATTAAGTAGTATTAAAATAAATGTAAAAGAAATTTCATGTATTGTGAATAGTATTTGTAAAATTCATAGTTTGAAGCTAAGCTAGTAACATTATGCTCAGATAATGTTACATTAGATAATGTAGATTTGAATGCCTGTAATCCAGAGCTTTCATTGAAATAATCCATATAGCATGTAGCAAATATCCACTCATATTAGGATTGTTTCTAAATTTGCAAAGTTAGCTAAAAACTTCAAGTAGTAAATGTATCACCAACCAGCTACAACTATGTTTGGCAATCACACTGTAAATTAGAAACTGTCTAGTTTAAAACTTTGGCTACTATGTTGGTCATGTATAATCAGCCACTATTTTTCTAGTGATACCACTGTGGTCATTGCTGAACAGATTACTAGACGTTTTACAATGGGAAAATTAATCTGTGGTGTCCTAAAAAAAAAATAGAATAACAGTATGGCTGTTAAAGTTTTAAGGATGTTGCATGTTAAAGCAATTAGATGAAAATTCCACTTTCCTAATATTTTTAGCTATAACTTTTCAGTGGAATTGAGGGTTTCCTTAAATAAAACTGTTCTCTGTTTTACTTATACAAGTACAATATTAATGAAGTACCAAATTTTATAAAATATACATTAATAAATTCATCCAGAAGTAAAGTGTACTTCACTTTGCATGTCTCATAAGTTATTGTTGCGTTTTGTGTTTACAAATTCACATTGCACCATTATAAAACAAGGGTTGCCATAAAAAAAAAAAACTGAGATTTGATATATGAGAACAGCTGTAACATTATTCATTTTGGTAAATTAGTGTATAAAGAATGCAGGGTTTGCATTGTTTATTTTCATAATCTTTAATGGCTAAAGATTAAAAATAAATAGGTTTTTTGTTACAACTTTCAGGTGAAATCCTAACTTTTGACCAGTTAGCCCTGCGTGCGCCTACTGGACGCAAGACAGTGCTGGTTCAAGGGCGTCGTAATGCTCGTGAGGCTGTTCGTCACTTTGGCCCTGCACCTGGTGCACCACGCTCCCACACAAAACCATATGTGCGCTCCAAGGGACACGAGCGCGCACGGCCGAGCCGTCGTTCCAATGTATAATCTTTATAATATAAGGACTACAGCATAAATTTATTCGTATTATTTCTCCTCCTGTTTCTCAAATAAATAGCTGTGTAGTGATATTCTAAAGTTCTCCTATTTTATTTTTGGCAATCAGTCTTCTAGTAGACTGTTACTACCATTGTCAAGTGACATGATATTACAAGTTTCTTAATATAATTACAATGAACCAACAAGATGGTGGCCGTCTTGTTAGAACTCTCCAGGTAGTTTTTATGGCAAGTCAGAATCCATGGTATTATTTCCGATCCACTTCACTTGTGCACAATAACCAAACTATATTACTTAAAGTATCACGAACATTACATAATATAGAACCAAATACTACAAGATTATGGATAAAATATAAAAACCACTACATGCCATTCCAAGATTCCGCCAAAATCTCTAAATAAAGTTATTGATAATTTTAACATCTTGAAGTCAATGCGGTAAAGCGTTCCATAATCGTACGGCAGTTTTTATAACAGAGTTCGAATATAATGTTCAATAAATCACAAATTTCTATGTCTAATTAAATTAATGGTACTATCTTAAAATATATTGTTCTAATGTCATTCACGTACCTGCATGATAATGTTTTCACTGCTTATGGCGCTAATGTTAACCTCAAAAATAATTTCGATAGCTCACAATTAAATTTTCCACACCCTTTGTTTAAATAATAATTTGACATCACCTTGTGTATAGATACTGTAGAGTCTCTCGTCAAGCATATGTCTTTCTACACTCCGTATTTATCGCGACCATACATATAACTGCGTATCGTCATGTAGATTAGGAATAGCATAAAAAAGGATGCAAAGTCCCAATAGAAGTGAAACTTGTATTACAATAAATATTTTAACTATTTATCAATCATGCTATTCAAAACAGACTGTTCAGTTCGCAACACGCCGCCTAAACGTAGTACATGCAACCACCGGACAAAGAGAATGAAAGCGGGAAGAGCGTGTCACACTTTTCTCCAATACCCCAAAGGCTACGAGACAACTACCCGACAGTGTTTACCCCCACCAATTCTCGTTACACAAAAATTGGATTCACTTTAAAAAATATATAAAGCTATCATCTGTCCTTTTTAGACAATGAAATAAACAAATAATAGATAACAATTTAAATATTTTTATTTTCGATACTTCATTTACAAAATGTCTTCATCCAGTATTCTAATAGTTTCTCATCATGGTGTGCTACACCTAATATTTGTTTTAATTTTATTGTCGTCTCCGATTTCAATCCTGATGACTCTATTGCTGATTTAACAGCTTTGACAATACTGTAAAAATATAATTTACATATGTACAAAATTAGTAGAACAAAAACTGAACATTTGTTTTGCGACTTCGGTGGTACATCTAGTTTTTCTCCTATAGCCTTAAATGGTGTATCCTTACCAGCCTGTTCCAATTTTCGGTATTTCGGTTTACTGATACAAAACGACGGTGACATTGATAAGGACGTGAGGAATAGGATAAATGCATGATGGATGAAATGGCGAAATCTGTCTGGGGTAGCTTGTGACCCGCGAATACTTTTGAAACTCAAGGGGAAAGTTTATAAAACTAATAAGGCCGGTCATGCTGTATGCATCTGAGTACTAGGCTACGAAAGAGACGGATGAGAGAAAATTACATGTGGCAGAGATGCGAATGTTAAGGTGTATGTGTGGTGTGACTAGAATGGATAATATTAAGAATAATATCAGAGGAAGTTTGAAAATAGCATCAGTAACAGAGAAGCTGAGGAGTTAGGTTGGCATGGTATGGGCATGTCATGAGGAGAGATGAAAACCATGTGACTAGAAAAGTGTTGAGTATGATAGTGGATGGATATACAAGTAAAGGAAGACCAAAAAAGGTCAGAATGAATTGTGTGTAAAAGGTGTGAATACTGAGATGACATTTGATAGGAGAGAGTGGAAAAAGAAAACATGTTGTGCCGACCCTACTTAGGTGGGATGAGGGTAGTGATGATGTATAAAAAGCAAATGTGTTTAAAACAGTTACTCAAACTTACCCAAACCATTCCAAAACCAAAGACTTTACATGTTGATGTAGTACTTCATCATTGAATTTGTCATTATTCATTGCACTCTCAATTCTAGACATTAATGTTGGACCTAGAATATTTAAAGCATTAAATAGAAGATCCAAAAAGCATAGTAAACTAATAATTAAACAAGTAATATACATTTATTTGGTAATGTGTGTGTCCATTTGTAACAAATATTAGAATCACTAGTTTCTTCTATAATGCACTCTGATAGTAGTTCCTCCCCACTATTTACACTGATATGGGGTATACTTTGGTCTGTCAATGGAAGTAACCTTGTTAAGCCCTTCAAAATAGCGACAGCTTTTAAATGAATTAATTTTATTTTTGTCTGAAAATCAAATGACAAAGAATTATTAGTTACACATTTCTTTTATACAAATTATTATAACTTTGTGTTTCGTATGGCAATTTTCATTAAAAAAAAGAGTGTATCTTAAAGGCACAGATAGAAATAAAACTGAAAATACAACATGGTGTTTCGAGGTGGTTACCCATTTAAATACTGGTTACGCCCTATGTTTCTTAACTTTGGTGATCGGATGAGAATGATGTTTTCAACACACTACCTGCCACAGTTTACTCTCACAAAAAGGTTGTGGATCAGAATTTCTTATAAAAAGTTTCACTTAAAAAAACTTATAATTTTGTATTGCTTTATTAAATAAGTCCATAATTATTGAACTGTATATTTAGTAAAAAATAATTAGTTCAGATATTTCTGCAAAAAGTATTTAGCTGTTTATCAATTTTAGTACTTTCATGTAATTGGATTACAGTGAAACATTGTTCAAATTACTAGTGCCTTGGAAAGAGAAAAAACTGTTCTTAATTCTTAAATCCCTGTTTAATTTGACCACAATATAGAAAATCGAAAATAACTTACATTGATTCCAGTTAATGTACAGTATAGTAGCACCCTAAATGTTTCTCTAGACAGCAATTTTTTTAACTCTCTCAAAGATAGACATTCCTCATCACTAGGTATAATAGAAACATTTGATTCAAATGTTTCATGTTTGGATGTTTGGGGGTGTAATTTGTTAAGCATATCTTTACTTGTAAATAATGTTTCCGAATAAGTGTTGGCACCTGCTTTTAACATCCATGTGAAGTGTGAGTGCAATGTTTTGAATACATTTTCATTGCCTGCAATTGATCATTGCTTTATTATAATTTGCAAGTTTTTATGCATTATCGATATCTGCGAGAAATGTATAGAATAGGTATTATAAGAAGTTCATTGCTACCTCACTTTTTCTAAAATATATGATTGAAGAAGAGAGAGACAACGGCAGTTCAAACTGGTTTTACCTACAAAAGATACAGGAAAAGTGGTTTTATACTGCCATATTTCCTCCATTGAAACTGAACTGATTTTAATTCTTTTACTCATCAAGGATAGAACAGAGGAATAAATTTTTTATGGGAAAAAGCTGTCTGTGGTTCCTTGTAATATAAATAGAGTGTAAAATTTGGTCACAAATATTCCACGGTAGAATAAGATCCTAAACCGGATGAGGGGTTTTAATATCTTGGCCAAATTTACTAATGAGTGGGTTAATTTTAGCTTTACTTACAATGATTTTGTGGATGCTTTAAAACATTGATAATTTTATGGATAGATCCCAATCACAATGAAACTTCATCTTGACAATAAAAAAAGCCAGTTAAAAATATAAAGTTAAATCAACACAAACCTGTAAGCTGTATCAGAGATCTAGATTGTCCAAAATCATTTCTACCCGTTTTTAATCTTAAAGACCTCTGTGAGCACACCTTTTGTTCCTCATCATACACAATATCAGCCAACTGCTGTAGCTCTTTAGCTATTTTCTAAAAACGTATGACTTTTATTAGATAGATTTACATAATTCCTATAATACTACTAAAGATGTAATTGATGTGTATATATACATACATAAATATTTTATTTCACAAAAAGGCTAGATCAGCGGATTGTATTATTATATTTATATCATTCCTGAACATATTGGTCTCCAACCCCTTATCAAACTAAAATAGTTTAGAAAAATTATCCGATACAAAATACATATAGGAGTTGTCGAGGCATGTATGCTTGGTACACATATCTTTTTAAACAATGGTGTAGTCAGTTAAAAAAACATTGGTCTACAAATAATTAATGTTCTATTTTACACTAAACCAATATATATTCTTTATAGTGTCATATTTAACTACAATTTCACCTGATGTTGGTAACAATGTAACTATATAGAGTAAACTGTTACACCGAAAAAAATTGGTAACTCAATGGCAAAATTGCTATACACATGTGTTTTGTGTTTAGTAAATATTTATCCAGTTAAGTAGTCACTTTTACCATGGTCTATAAAAAAGGGAATAAATCATGGTGTGAAGATTAACCAAATTTTATAGTATGAAGTTTTGAGATTGTACTTATGGTTATCAAAAAACTACTAAAGAAATTACATGTTTAGAAGCTTATTTTTAACTAACTCAAAAAATAATAATTTTCCTTTGTATAGTGTGTTTATTTACTTATTTGTACATTAATAACTCTCTCAGAAACTACTTGAATGATTTTTATAATTGTTTTACCAGCACATGATACAATAAAGAAAGATTATAAGAAAAAGTAATACAATATTTTACACTTTATCTATTGTTCCTTATTTAAAGTAAACATTATTAGCTAATATTTTAATAGTAGCTTGATTGGCTATAAATGTAATATCTCACCGATCATAATCTACCTGCATATGCTCAGATAATAATGGTGTTATATTTAGTAATAACATTTTATCCTTCATCAGTACTACGATTGAAAACCATCGTTTCAGTCCCCTTGCCCTGGTGTCTCTCAATTGGAATGTAAGGCTTAAAACATGACCTTGTGTGTCACTAAAGTAAACCACACCCCCTTCTTTGTTCCAGCATACCTGCAATGTCGGAAACTAGATATTTTTTGTAATATACATTACACAGGTGTGACTTTTAGTGGATACTTGTTTGGATCATGGTAGCTACACCCAGTAATAGATTGTTAATTTATCAGTTGTTTTTAAACTTCTATTAACACTTTCAAAATTATATTAATACATGATGAAGAGTTAAAGTGCAGTCAAGCTTGCATTCAATGTGGCTAGCTGTTGGATAATTTCGAAACTGTCTAAGAGACATTGCTGTCTAATGCATGGAAGGCTCACATTGCCACTCTATACGGTGGCATGTATACCACATAGTTATCATTAGATACAGTACCTTCATTTTACCATATTATGATATTACTATGCAATAATAATACAAATAAAGAAAAATGAGACGCTAGAATCATTGTCAAAATGCCAAAGAAAAAACTATTAAACCTACTTCACATGTAATACTTCTTATAGCCGCCTGTCGTAAAAATGATGTAACATCTGCGCTAGGAACAGATTCCCTGCTACAGAATATCGTTCCATCTTCGTCTCTCGATACCAGAACTGTTTCAGGACCCAGAGAAGTACAGCCATTGCATTGAACACTGATTTTCGATGATTCTGTTGCATTGCGCTCATTATCCGTTGTAAATGTACAAAATAAAGGGCGAGGTCCATGAGCTTCGCAAAAATGACAGAGACCAACGATGGCATTCATTATTATATAGTTCTGTTTTAAAATTTTAGTTACCTTTTTGTTACGTAAATAAACATGTTTTGACAAATAAAATGACATGACAATAAGTTTCACAGAGAACAAATTAATACCGTAGATTATATAATAAAACTTATGGTACACAACAACTTTATAAAAGGAGATTTTGGCGGCATTTTAGTCTGTCGTGTAGTGGATTTTATATTTTATTCATAATCTTGTGTTACTTGACTCTATATTGTGTAAAGTTGGCGGTGTTTTATTTAATATGGTTAGTTTATTGTGCATAAGTGAAGTAAATGGAAAATAATACCACTAGCATGAAATATTGGAAAACCACACGACAATGGCAGTAATAATCTGAAAGATAGGTTGCCATAAATAAAGAAAAAATAATCAAACGAAACATAGCATTAGATAATGTATGCATTTTTGCTTTTCAATTCCTATTATAGACTACATTTACATCATAATATACATTTACATGCAAAAAATGCAAATTAAAGCAATATTCGTTTATTGAAATAATTACTACGATCTAGTATAATTTTGTTATAAGGGAAGGTATTATATTTATATGGTATCATCATAAAAAGACAAAAACACACACTAAAAAAGTTGTAGTATTTAAAACAGTCAGTTAATATAGTTTTTTTTAATAATGATCTGCTAAATTTTTATTTTAATTGTTGGAACGCGTTATCATTACTATGTATTAATTATGTTAAAATTCTATACTTTTTATAATAGGTACATTATGTACACACAGCCATTTCAAAATGCAATAACCATTTTAATAAGTACATATATTATATTAAATATTGTATGTATATACATATTAACTATTGTAGGTATGTATAATGGCAAGTATAATAAAAAAGACATTATTTCGATTTTCAATAACTCATTTATTCAACTGTACACTAATTCACAGATAAAACATCCATGGAACTTTCCAAACAGTCGCCAATTGATTACTTAATATTATCTGACTACGGCGTACAATCAAACGCGTGATAACGAAATGCTATCAATATAATTATAACATAATATTATATATCCTGTTCAATAATGAGGTTATCAGTTTACTTTAAATGGTAACACGTAGCCGCAACAAGCTTCTGAATAACGAAGAAATAAGAAACGCGAAGTATTATAAAATAAATTAATTTAATTATAAACATATAACATGTTACTGTGCCTATCGAAAAAAAAATTGTCTAAAAAGTTTGTATGTTTATACTACTGTTAGTTGGTAGCTGTTTATTTCTTAGAGACTGGTTTGTAAGCTAATTTTCTGGACTTGAGCGCTGACCACTTGTGTCGCTTTAGATAATAGACGACTGCACCGAGCATCGAGAACATTCCGATGGCCTTAATAGTCATGAGCCTGCGGTCGTCTAGTTCCGGCTCCGAACACCATCTTAGGAAAGTAGCCACATCCTTTGCCAGTTGTGACGCTGTCGCAGGCGTACCGTCACTATACTCTGCAGCCTGAAAACAGAAAGGTTT
>JACEII010000001.1:10827321-10838868 GCA_014332785.1 Antheraea mylitta
AAAAGGTTTTATTATCATGAATACAGTACTTCAGCAGTGATTCATGTTCATACAATTTATAGTTCCGTGAAGCTGTGAAGACCATTCCAGGTCTTCATTTCGAAAAAAAAAAAATGTTCATACATACAGACAGAATTTCTAAAATAAATTGAAATGTATTTTATTATTTGTCCTAGACACACAACATTTTTTTTATTAAACATCTAAAAAGTACAGACATGTTAGATTTATTCTTATATGAATAGTATAGAATCATATGCGGCTATCTATATTTAAACTCATTTGGAAACTCAATGGAAAAAATGTTTCTTATCTAAAGTATAGCAGTGATAATTAATGTATAAACTGTATTTTAATTTATAGATTAAAATAAATAAAAGGTTATAGATCGCTTTTTATTCAAAATTAGCTATCTTACCACATAAAAAAAATATTTTTCCAAAAAAATTAGATAGCTGCACTTTTTTTTTCTCGAACTGACTACGCTATTGACCTAGGAAGGTCTTAACAGCTTCACCGGACTATGGATTCATATTAATATAAAGGAATTAATTGATAATACAATACCGTTATTGGCGGCTCTCGCAGCGTTTTCATTGGGATACGGCGATGGCAAATAATCCGAGAGTTTTCCGGGCCTCTCAAAGAAGTTGCCTTCCTCATCTGGGCCATCCTTAATCATGACCTGTAATTAAATTATAAATTTTAACTATTAAAATTAGTAACTATTTAAGATCATAAGAATATTCTGTTACTCCATTATTTTTCATATATGAAGTGTAAACCAATACAAGAACAATAATGATTATATTTCGTAGTTTGAAACAGCAATATGGAATCATATATATATTTCAGAAAATTAATTATAGCTTACGATCCACTCCACAGATGTTTAGTAAAGTTATAAAATTTCATTAAATAAATCTCATAATTCTCAAGTTCACCTGACACATTGCAGGAATCAATATCTTAAAATGATTAAATTGATTGCTGTTCCTTTGGCAACCAAAAAATGGATACATTTTAAATATATTTTTAAAAAATTTAAAACCCAAAAGAGAAGAATGTTTATGAAACATTACAGGTGTTATGAAAAAAGTTAGATATTTATTGAATACTTGCTATAAAAAGGTTACGTTTTAAATGCACCATGCTCACTGAATGTTCATCATCTTGTTCTTTTGTCTCGCTTTGGTTATGTTAGGTTAGACTTGCGAAAAAAGGATAACACAAACCTATCTCGGATGAGCGTGGGGCATTTAGTCCGAAACCTTTTTAAAACAAGTATTTAATACGTTTTTTGTAATACCATCAGTTATGCTTATTGTGTTGAGTTAGTTATTAAAGGGCATGTTAATTAAGAATTATAATCTAGTCTAATCCAGTTTAGCTAGACCTGTGTAATATAGAGACTAGAAGTGTTATACTGGTTTCATGTTATCTCAGCCAATTCCTAAGATTATGACTCTATGAACTGTTGCATTACTTTGAGTCGATAGTATATTTACTTACCTCAGCTGCCTCAGCTTTGGCTTCCTCCTCAGTGTGAGTGACATTGACGAGGTTTCTGAACGCAATATACTGCAGGGAATGGCACGCTTTACACACCTGCTTGTACACTTCATAACCACGTCGAACACTAAATGCAGATAAAAACATTAACTCAAAACTTATTATTACTGTTATAAATCCTGGCAGCTTTGACATTCATAAGTGCCTTCTCAGGGCCTAAATTAAATATATTATATTTTGATTTTGAATTACTATTATAGGAACTACAATCATGAAAAATATAATAGGGAAGACTGATAAATTCACAGCCAAAAAAATATAATGCAAGGATATTTAGGTTTTATAATTTAACACCTTGTGAATAAATCCTTCTGACCACAATTTTGAAAAATTAAAAAATACACTCAGTGCCACTTTTGATAATCTGTGCACTTTTGACAATCCTGTATTTTAATCGCCTATATTCTGTAAGATACTGGCGTATCTACATTTAATTGACGGTTACTCTACAGTCAGATATTTTATATAAATTATCTAAAGAAAAAGCAATCCTGTATCATCCTTTTTATCGAAGCTATCTAATATGTACACATGCACAAATTCTCATGTAAAATCTATCCCAATAATTATTATTTCATCTGTACAATTTAATTTTATGATTCACCAGTGCCAATTTCCTAACTTTAGTAAGGGTCACCTTCATAAGACTTTGGTCAATGTTAAAATGAATATACACATTTTTTTTATTGGCTTTGTCATTAATGTCATAATGAGTAAATATATGTAAATCTTTATTTGAAATTTATTTATAAATTCCATAAATATACTTATTATCATCATAAAATAGTAATCTGGCATTTATTCACTAGTATATTCTTTTTATAGAAAAAATAGTCATCTCAGGATACTTTGCAAAACAAATTCATATATTGACAACTAAATTAGAAACTGTTATAAATAAATTGTATAAGCTACAGAATATAATAATTTTTTATACGTACTACTTTACTAGGTTACTAGCAGGTACAGGACACATTGTTCTGCTTAGAAAAAAAAAAATCTAAAAGTCAACCCTAGCGCCACCTACTGGATCTAATTACGAATCCAAGCAATTCTTGAATCCACCTGACACAAGAAAAAAATCATCAAAATCTGTCCAGCTGTTAAGGAGTTGAAATTGGCGAAACTTGGATATGTTTATTTATGCTAACAAATTAAGATTAATTTTATCAGGATTACAATAATTTATTGTTTTAGCCTCATTTTGTAACACAGGGTGCTCTTTTTTAATAAAGAGGAATCATTTGATTAGTTGTATAGAATCTTTATCATTCTGGAGAAGCACTTCTGGACATTCGTAAAAAAAATCATATGCAGTTGCCTCATAGTCTCTTTGTAATAATCATCGAAATGCACTTCTTGACTATGTTGGTTCCACTTATATGTAAAAATTTGGCAAGAATATTAAACTTGTATTAAAAATACCTGGCATGGTCCAGTGACTTGTACCAGCCATCATGACTCCATGGCTGGTGTGGAGGGTGCGCCTCACTGCCAGATGCCTGCACTGACTGTTCAAGAGCCAGCAGCAGTGTTCCTACACCACCACCTACAATGCCCAATGTAGAAAGCCACTGGAAATACAAATTATTTTGTTCTGTGTATTCTTAAATAATTTAATTAAATTTAATACTTGAGATATAAAATTTACTGCTTTCAGTAATTAATAATTTATATAACTAATATGCTAATATTATAAAGTTCAAGAGATTGTTGCATTGAACACTCTAAGTTTGCAAATAACCAGATTTTAGAGATTTCTTATACATTTATATTGCAGAAGATTATAGGCTAAATAACGTCACTCTACAACTAATGGAGGAGAAATATATTCTATTATCCAAATATAATATATAAAGGTTGAAAAGGACACTGGTTGCAGTTAATAATGAAGCCAGACTGTGTGGTACACTATGTTGGTATGCTATGTTAAGGAAAAAGAAAAAAAACAGTGCCACTATGAGGTCTACTTAATATGCTATAAATTAAAAGTAAAATTGTATGTTAATGTATGTCCATCATATACAGTCAAATGACTGAACAAATTTTATAACACTTGGCTAAGAAGGTGATTATATCATGACAAAGAACATAAGATATTTTTTTAATTAATGAAGCAGACAGACATTACACATATTTAACCTTTTAAGTATTTATATATATTATAGTACTAATTCCATAGTATGTACCAGTGAAAACAGCGCTCCGGAAGGGTAAAGGTTAACATATGATGAAAATAATAGTGGGAGTAATATATATGAGATAAGAAATACCAATTTGTAAATAATACTATTAAAAATACAACTATTTTGATTGAATTTTTACTAAAATCAAAGTAACTTTATTTATTCAAGGCCCTGAGAAGGCACTTATGAACGTTAAAACTAACAAGTGTCTGGCAAGATACTTAATCTACCTTATCTTCTTATTATACATCTATACTAATATTATAAAGATGTAAAGTTTGTGAGTTTGTGACGTTGTGATGTTGTGGCGTTGCTAGGGGTAATCTCAGGAACTACTGGTCCGATTTGAATAATTATTTCAATGTTATATAGCTCATTTATCGAGAATGGTTATAGGCTATATATCATCACGCTAAGATCAATAGGAGCGGGGCACAGATGAAAAATGTTTCAAAATCGGGATGTTTTTTCCTTTTGAGAACTGCTGCATGTTAATGTTGTTGTTAGTGTATCTATTCCACGTGAACAAAGTCGCGGGCAGAGGCTAGTATTTTATAAAAGCCAATACACAAACAGTGCTGTTATTTGTAGACATTGTGTTTGAACATAACATCTTTAGCTAAAATGTTGTTACTGGTTTTATTAAACCTAAAAGCATTAGATGGCCAGCTGACTGTAGTTGCTTCTGGTATTAAAATCATGTTTCTCTTATATCTAGATTTTCTAAATAGAATAATAGATGCAAATATAATTATTAATTAAAAGTTAAACTTAATGACTTATCAACAATGCATAAATAATTATAATTAATATTTTTGCACATGCTAGACTACACTTCACATCCTAAATACTTAAATAAAGTGTGCATAAAGTATATTACTTACAATTTATATAATAATAATAATAACAACTTTAAAATAACTGTAATACATTTTTTATATTCAGAAATAAATACAAAAGTATAAAAGATTTTGTGCAAAAAACATATCTAAAATAAAATAAAATTATTTAATTAGATAATTTGTTTATAACATTATATTACATAGATATTCTAATAAATTTGATACGAATTTATTGATGCTGGGGCACAAAATTTGAAAATGTATAAAAGCTAATCATAATTTCTATGCAGTTCACATCCATAATAGATAGTTTTGGTTTGGAACAAGATGTTAAACTCACCAGCTTTCTGTTTTTTGTCCATCCCTGAGCACCAGTGGACAGCTGACAAACCTGTAATGTACAGGCACTATTAGTTTTTTACCTTGTTACATAATGCAACCTAGGTTATCACTCGTCGATGAACATTTTTTTTATAGCACACGTAAGACCTTATGCTTCATTTTGTCCTAAACATTCACACAGCTGCAAATACCAGATTTATTTCACATTACTTTATCATAAATTGATAAAATGCACTATTGAATGTGACACTCAAAACTTGAACTTTGCGTTTTTCGTAACATATAGAACTTGCCTATTGTAGTTATCTCTAGTGATATGTATGTTATTAAGTGTTTACTGGTGAATTCAATACCTGGGGTGTCACAAGCCCATATTTTTTGAATAGACGTGCCCCACAAATCCTACCGACGGTGGCCGCCATGATAGAAAAACGTCGTAATGAAAGATGAAACGAGTGACATCTACCATGAAACTGCCATATAAAAAAAAATGTCATAACAAAAAAACTAATGTTATCTACCATAAAAATATGATACAATAAATCATGTACTTATAATTACAAATTTTCAAAGAAAGCTTGGTTCTCATATTTAAAAATAACTTCTGCCCACAGCTTCGGTCTAGTTAGTGTAGATTTGGCCTATCCCTTGGGAGCAATACTTTTATCCTTGATCAAAAGTACCGTATATGCTTTTCTGAATCTCTAAGAATGTATGTGTATAATTTCATAATGTTTGGTTTAGTAGTTAGGCGTTGAAGCGTAATAGATAAACTCACAGTAAATCTTATTATTTAGATAAATATATAAATAGAAGTAAGACTTCTATACATGTAAACATATTGTTTTATCTTTATACGCTCGACAAAATATTAATATGCAGACATTATTCATGTAATGATCACTAGAGGTTTATCTTTGCTTATACTATAATTTGATAATTTGTATTTAGATATGATAACATTTTGTGAGTTGTATATTGGGGTATGGTTAAAACTATATTTATGTTACACCACTATTTAGAATGCTGAAAAGACTAAAGAACTGAGAGCTATTTAAAAAAAGTATTGGTAGCAATAAATAAATGTCAAATCTAAAATAATTTTGAGGTTGTATTGTTTGTGATGCGAAAAAAATGTTTTCAATGAAAGTATTTAATTTTAATAAATGAAAAGTCTTTTTTTAGGTAGATTTATTAGTTGCGCGATTGTGTCCTCATTTAAAAGGTATTACTTAAGTTAGCATTGATTTTTCTCAAATTCGGCTTTCTGTTCGTTGCTATTGCTTGCTTGTATTTATAAATATTTTTACAGATTAAAAAATACAGATAGATCGTCTGCAATGAACATGAAAGTGTTTACTCAAAAAAGGAATCCTATCACTGGCAGTACAGAGTGGGATATGCAGGATGAAAGTTATGACTACCACCAGGAGATCGCGCGATCTGCGTTCGCTGACATGTTGCACGATTCGGAGCGAAATAAAAAGTATTACAGGGCGTTACAGTTAGCCATAGAAAAGATGCACAGTGATGGGAAAAAAGCTAATGTTCTAGATATAGGTATAAATGGTCTTTGTGTAATTGGATTATGAATTTTAATATATAAAATTTGATTTACACGTAGATTAAACCTTTAGATATGAGGATGTGAAAATAAAGATTATTAACACTTTTGAAAATCACATAGTAGTACTGCCATACAATTTATAAATGCAGTAAATAACATATAACGGTTTTGAGAACTTGACATTTTATTTGTTTGTTGTTGTGTTTGGTTACCAGCAATTCAATAGACAAAGATTAGTATATATAGTGCATATATTTACTAATCTTTGGGTAATGAATTGCTGGTGATCACAAATAAAATTATTGACTGCTTTTTTCTTGAAACTGTTAACATATTCTTTACTGCATATATAAATTGTGTGGCAGAATAGTATTGTCATTATTCATTTATGAATACTTCAATAATAGTGTTCATTTATAGCCTTTATAATGTATTTCATATTAGCTTCAATTACCATTTAATTGCATACAATACAAAGTACTAAAAATATAGAGTAACTCTGAACATAATTAGGTGATTGAAACAAATGCTATGAAAAGCAAATTGCTGTATTGAGTTCAACCTCTGAGACTAAGCTATGTGACATTGCATGTCACTGGTTTAACTATTTACAGTTTGGCTTTTTATTTGGTAAAATTTGGTTCTTGTTGGGAGGAAAACCTATCTTAAACTGCAGAATCACTTGTGAAAAGTTGCCAAATTTCTTGTGCAAGTGTGTGTTTTAGAATAAATATTTTTATTTATTTATTAATATATGAAATACTTATACATTTTTTTTTCACAAAATTTACAATTTCCCATCATATATTCCATCCGCTAGTAATAGTATTGTACAAACTGTTCAGTTTTAACTTAAAAATCAACAAGTTGCTAATATACAAAACTACCAATGATTATTCGGAAGTGACATAACCACAAAACTTTGATTATGAATATCTAAGTAACTGAAGGGAGGAGGGAGTGGTATAGAAAGATAGTTACTCCCTCCAGCACTCATCCCACCCCCTCAACACTTATTTCCAGCTGCATATTTCTAATGCTCGCCTCTTTATGAGAAAGTGAAGTTAAGAAAATATAAAAATATATTTTAAATCTAAACTACATTAACTCCTTCGTGACCATAAGGTTTTGGAAAGTAAATATGTATTAGCATCCAATTGTTTATTTTAGTGTTTTTACTTGGAGTCTATATAAGATCATTAAAAAATTGTGTTACAAAGGGTAGCTTTCTTAGAATTTTGTGTGAAATATTTTAATAATGAATATTTCTTATCCCTGTCACGAATTGATACTGCAGTAATTATCTCTAATTTATACTATTTATGAAATTTTGTTCCAAATACAGTTTATTTCCATATTCTGTATAAATAATTTCATAATTGAACTAATTTAAATAATTTTATGATTCAATAGATAAGCTCTAATTTACAAATTGGGAAAAAAATTTCCTTAATTGTGAAAGGGTTAATACATTCAAACAAAAATTGGACTGTGTATAGTAAACTTGTAAATATACCCAAACTTTAATGTTTTGCAGGTACGGGTACTGGACTTCTTTCAATAATGGCAGTTCGTTGTGGTGCTGACTCAGTGGTCGCCTGTGAAGCTTTCAAGCCAATGGCAGAATGTTGTCTCCAAATATTGCAGCGTAATGGTGTCGCCGATAAAATTACAGTTATACCAAAGAGGTCTACAGAGTTAACTGTTGGTGAAGATGGAGACATGAAAGATAGAGCCAATATTCTTGTAACTGAGGTGTTTGATACAGAGTTGATTGGAGAAGGTAATAATGAGTGAATGAGGCTATTTTCCTAGTCATTATTCTAAATGACTTAAATAAAAAAAGATTTATTTTAGATTATTAGGAAGATCAAAGGACATTAAAGAAATTTTGAGATGCAGCTTCTTAGATTTAGTATGTACAACATATAATTCTTACAGAATTTCTATATATTACCCTACATTTTATTTGCTAAGCTCATTTCCAATCAGATGTCGAGTAGAAAGTCTTGAATAGGATGATAAAAAGAAAATAAGGAAAATCTTGAATGTGACAAGTCTACAGTAAATTAAGTGTTGTGTCACTTACATTCTCAGTTACATAATTCTCAGAATGCCCTTTTTGTTGAGCCATAATGCTAACAAGAGTTTTTTTATTATTTCATAGGTGGCAAACGAACAGGGCACGTCAATGTTAAGTGGAAACCACCATAGACATTAACATCTCCAGGGGAGTCGCAAGTGCATTGCATACCTGTGCTTTGGTAGGGATTGGGGAAGGGTGAGGAGGGAGAGGAGAGGAGATGGGACTCTGGCGCTCTCACTGACCAAACAAAATGCAACAATGCAATCACTGTTACTTCACATCTGTTTTCTGTGAGTGGATGGTACTACCCCAGACAAGCAGACTCATTCATGCTGAAACCAGTAATAGCTTTAGCGTGGCTCTACCACCTACAGGTGGCTCTACCTCTAATTCACAATACAGGCTTCATTATTTCAAATATATTTGTGAGTATTAAAAATTTCTACTATATATTTGTCTTTGTTGTACCTTGATGCAAATACATATTGCTGTAAAATAAAAAATTAAAAATTTGTAAAAAATAACTACTTGTGACATATTACCTGTTACATAACAGTGATAAAATATATTACTTCATGACATGTTAGTAATATTATGGACAGGCGTAAATGCACCCCATGCATTGCCTTTAGGCGACTGATGGTGGGGCATCCATTGCCATGGATTGAAGGCACATGATGTGAAGCACGGTCTCGACCGCCGCTTCAATATGAAGCAGGAGGGAGGAATTTCCTCTCTCGAGGTGTGTGTTCCCCCTTTCGAACATCTTCGAGGACCCAAGCGCGTGACCAGGGTTTGGAGGAGCATGTGCTCATCGCCAACCCTCGGCCCTGGATCACACACATGCAAAGGTGGCACGGGGTTTTTTAGTGAGCCATATAACCGGGGACAGTGTCATGCCGAGGTGTATCCATGACGGATTTTCCCCTGTATAAAAAAAAAGTAATATTATGACAGCTATAATTACTTCATTACATTACAAGTGAGGCATTAATTTTCAAGTGACTTTTGTATGACAAATATACACAAACTTTTGTATGTAAGTAAAAAAAGTTCTCTGCCAAGTCTGTGGGCCCGTTAGTTTTAGATATATTAAAGTACTCGTAACGATTTCCATTGTTAGTTATGTTACATTTATTACCCTTTCAGGAGCCTTGTCAACATTTTCTCATGCTCACAAATTTCTACTGGAAGAGGACTGTATAGTTGTGCCTGATTCAGCTGTGATATATGCTCAAGTTGTTGAGTGTCCCATATTACAAAAATGGAATAAACTTAATGATCTTGCTGATGAAGATTTAGAAATCATTTTAAAAACACCACAGAAGGTAATATAACATTGACTTAACAATGAAAGATAGTTTGAGTTTTGAGTTCCAAATTGTATTATGAATCATTACCAAAGTTTGGAAAATGAAAAACTAATGTTTTGAAGTCATTGGAATTCTAATATTTTGATTCAACAAAATACGTTCCAATTTTTGGATTTGGTAAAAATAAATTTCATGATAAAACCATACTTTCGTGGTAAGACTATTCTAAGCACTTCTGCTTACCAATCATTCTCAAGTTGAAAATCCGCCACAAAGTACCTATAGTTTTGTTTAATAAACAGCTCCCTTTTAGGTTTGAGTGATTCACTGTCTTCAATCACATCATTATCTATATTAATATTATAAAGAGGTAAAGTTTATGAATTTGTGATGTTGTAGGGGGTAATCTCAAGAAATACTGGGCGTTACTAAGGGTAGCTTAGGCCGGAGGGGACCTCGGGGTGGCTTGGGTGGAGGAGGAGTAAACCTCGGTAAAAAATCAAGCGTGGGGTGTCGGCGAAGCGGGTGGCCTCTTCGCTGCCGGCCGAACCCAGGGGAAAGGGACGGGGAGCCTAGACTCCCATTGCACGGGTTCGGTGGGCCGGAAGGCAGTCTCACAACCGGGCTGCCTCAGCTGGGTATGGCGGGAAACACCTGCCTCCGGGGGTGTCACGGAGCCTGCTCACGCACCCCGTGACACCGCCCATAGTGCGGCGTAGGTTGTCGTGGAGTTTGAGTTTCGGTTTGAGTCGCCGTGACTCGCACGTGGGAGTGGGCGGCTCAAGTCGGGCATCCCCCGGGAGCTCTGACCCAGTCCATGAGGATTTTCCCTCCACGTTAAAAAAAAAGGAACTACTGGTTCGATTTCAAAAATTCTTTCAATGTTATATAGCTCATCTATCAAGGATGATTATAGGCTATATATCATCACGCTAAGACCAATAGGAGCGGAGCACCAATAAAGAATGTTTATAATTCGTGGTTTTTTCCTATTAAGAGCTTCGGCTGCATGTTAGCGTTAGCCCAAAGTATCTATTCCAAGCGAACGAAGTCGCGGGCAGAGGATAATCTAACATCAATAGACTGTGGTCATTTGGTAAATAATTGCTTGAACCTATGACCTTTTCTTGTAAGAATTCTTATCAAATCCAAATGCAATTATAGTGCTAATTCGAAATATGTTTACTTTTTGTCACAGATGAAAGATTGTGCTGGATCAGCAGCTGTGCATGATATTCAGTTATCTCAATTACCACGTCAATCATTCCACGAACTGTCCGAACAAATACCCGTCTTTTATTATGATTGGTCCGGCAGAACTCCTATAGATATGAAGAGGTCTGTGAGACAGGAGTTCACAGTGACTGCAACAGGAAAAGCTCAAATGGTGTTTATGTGGTGGGAACTTAATATGGATCCTGAAGGTATGTCTCTTTTAGTTTGTATAATATAGATATTATTAAAGCGCTTTAATCAATACAATATGCGCGACTGGTTATTCACCAGCAATATTTTTACACGATAATAATTAGTCGTTTTTGGTTCTAAATTAATTTATAAAATAGGTGTTTAACATTTGGCCATTTTTTAATATCTAAAGAAAACAAAACAGATGTTTACTCAACATCAGGTGGTTTAC
>JACEII010000001.1:10838878-10895599 GCA_014332785.1 Antheraea mylitta
ATAAATATTAATTTTCAAATGTATGTAATTGCATCATTCTAAAAGTGCTGCATCTATGTGGCTAATTCTTTTTTTTTTCTTGTGTTTATTATTGATAATACAGGTTTTTATGAAAGAAAATGTTTGAAAAATCATTCAGAAAAGTGAAATTTGGGTTATAAATTCTCCAAATAAAAAGGGGAATGGGACAGAAGACATTAGGGAGATCTTCAGAAATATTGACAGTATTAACGGATTGATGTTCAATTGCTATTATATTTCTTTACATATTCATATTTTAAGGATTTGGACCTATTTTCTTTTCTAGTGATTATCACTAAGTAATATTATCACAGTGATATATTTTAATTCATATTTTAGGAAGAATTCCCCTTAGTTGTGCTCCATGGTGGTGTCACCCAGACGTTAATATGTCCTCTGAACGTCCACAAGACTCTATACCATGGCGTGATCACTGGATGCAAGCTGTATATTACCTACCCCAAGAAATAACTGTGAACAAAGGCAATGTGGCTACTTTAGTCTCTTGTCAAGACGAGTATTCACTCTGGTTCTATTTAGAAAAACAAATAAGGTATAATAATTACAAAAGGCCCATATGCGAATGCGGTGTACACATGGCTTTATCGAGAACCCACGTTTCATACCTCAATGATGGTCGACGGAGTAAGAAATTCCTTAGTCACTTATGTGAAATATTGTCGAAGGATGCTACAGTTTTAGATTTGAATGGGAGCGGATTCATTGGATTAGCCGCTGCGAAAATGGGAGCTAAATTGGTTTATATACTAGAAAATATGAATCTCCATATTGGAATTTTGAACGATTATATACAGGAGAATGATTTGAATAATGTGACTATAATCAGTGAGTTAAATGATGACTTATTAAATAAAGTGGATGCTGTGGTTTGTGATCCGAATTTCTCGAATGCAATATTACCATGGGAGAATTTGAAAATGGCATATCTGCTTTATAAATGTAAAGGGAAGTTAAAAGATGGCGTTTCAATTGTCCCAAAGAGTGTAGAGTTTTGGGCGATGCCGGTGGAGTTTCAGGATTTGCAGAAGATTAGGATACCACTAGGTGTTTGTGAGGGTATCGATATGTCGATATTCGATGAACTTGTTGAGGTAAAATTATTAATATGCTTCTATTGACTCCCTTACTTGTCTGTCTGTTTGCTTCGTGCATTTTTTTAAATCAATTTTAAAGTGATTCTCTAATTATCTATGGATGTGAAACTTAAAACATAACTCAAAGCTGAATAGGGATATAGGATTAATTTGCTTTCTTATCTCTCCGTTTGTCTGTTCAGTATAAAAATAACCAATAGATTTCGAACTATTCATTTAATGAGCTATGGAGTTAAAATCTTAAGAACAGCTCAAAAGTGAATATTAACCCTATATTATTACATACAATACATATTTTACAATCGATTTAAAAGTAACTCATCTCATAATATTATCGAGTAAGAGTAAGAAAACCGACGTGAAGTAACAGTGTTTGCATTGTTGCGTTTCGTTCGGTCAGTGAGAGCGCCGAAGACCATCTTCACTCCCTTCTCCGCTCCATTCCCCCAAAAACAGGCTGGTAATGCAGTTGCGACTCCTCTGGGGTTGCTAGTGTCTATGGATGGCGGTGACCGCTTAACAACAAGTGACTCGTCTGTTCGTTTGCATCCTATATAATATAAAGAAAGAAAAAAAAGAGTATTCCTACATTATATTGTTTTTGGTGTATTTAAAGAACATAAATAATAGTTGAAGTCGGTCTATTACGTTAATTACTTCATAATTACCATTGTAAAATGTTAAATTAATGTAAGTAATATGTAACAAGTAAATAAATAAAATAGAACAAAAATATATTTCTAGAAATCTCGTGTAATTAGCGACGCGGAGATAGAAGCCCAGCCTCTGTGGGAATACCCGTGTAGATGTCGGGGAATCCCGAGGAAGTTGATAGAAATCGACATGCGTGATTTGAAGCCGACGTATGCTGCTGACGGTGTTAACACTATTATGTAAGTAAGTCGTAAGTTATGTAAGTAAGTTGTAAGTGTAGTCCGCAGAAAGCGTTGTCATTTAAAAAAAAAGTGTGGTTTCTGTCAATCGATGGGCAATAGCGATTACATTATCTTTCCTTATAATTCGTGTCTGGGGGTAAATTTCGCTCCCGCACACCAGATTAGTTCCCCCTCGGCACCGGCTCAAGCCTAGGTCCGTTCCCTCGGTGTGGAGCCCTTGAGTACGCTGCTCGCGCGATACAGTGACACTAAATCTTACATCACTGCTACACCATTACACATATCACCATCACACACGTGCATGCATACACTTTACACATGAAAGTGGAAGGGTTTTGTTTCTTTCCCATATCGAACTGAAATGGTTTAGAAGATTATCCGATACGAAATATATATAAGAGTTGTTGAGGTATGTATGTTTGGTACACATATATGTTCCAACAACTCATATATGTATGAATAAGCTTAGGTTAGCTTAGATAGGTCGCGAATTGCACGTATTAGGCAACAGCCCAAGCCGAGGTGTGCCGTGCACCCTTGAGCTGGTTATCAAATAAAATCAGCCGAGTGCCCTAAGTGCTCGCCTTAGTAGTCCGGTGAAGCTGTTAAGACCTTGCTGGGGCAATAGCGTAGTCATTTCGAGAAAAAAATATAATTCGTATATTTACTAAATGTACTTCTAATTTATTTTAAAGATATTATGAAAGTAATGATCTTTTATAGAGTTCGTAAGAATGCATATGTTTTTTTTTAGTGATTCAGAGTCTGATGAGATGCATTCGATAAATGGTTTTGCGATATGGCCAGTGTGGAACATAGGTGACACAAAAATAAGTGCTGGGCCCACAGATTCGCCCATCGTTGGACAATACGTTGACTGGGACCCACACACTAGACAGGCCGTAAAAATACTTGTAAGTATATAGAACAAAGAATTAAATAGCTCAGTTTTTTTTGGATCACCACTATAAGGAAAAAAACTAGAATAGCATGACTCGTAGATTAAAGTTTGGTAAGATCTATTTAAATTTGAGATTTCTCTCTTAAGATATGAGTGTGTTGAATTGATTCAATGTATAATGTAGGGGAATTATAGTAAAAAGTGTAGGAATATTCAGATTAACGAATTATTTGATAGTGAATCGAACGGAATAATTCCAACAACTAGGTATATTATAAGCTATAGGAAGAATTTGCTGGTATACTTCTTGCTCCCACCTAACTATATAACCGTTTTTAGTCAATTCTTTCACAAAGTCGTAATACCTGTTCAGCTTCATTTCGTGATCTTTAGGAATATTAGTTTCCCACGGAAAAGTAAACTCGACAAATACCACACGCTTTGTATGTCTAGAATAAAGAAATATGTCCGGTCTGGATGACGAAACGTAGAGTTGTAGATCGTGAAAAATAACGTAATTTTTTTTTTAGCAACAAGCACGCAAACGAAGCAGTACGGATAAATGGAGTTTCCAAGTGGCCTGTGACCTGGTCAAAGGACAGTTTGATATCAATTTAAATTTCGTTCAAGAAACATAATTGTTCTGTTTGTTAAGTGGTGTTCGCGTCTTCGTTCGGCTCCATATTTGTGGTAGCACGACATAGTGACGACACTATGCCTGATAGTGACCATAGTACAGTAAAATAATTACGAAAGAGTAACCGTGACTGGCCACCATATGTATGGTTGTCACCCCAAAACATTCACGTGAAAGCGTTTTTGATGTCCCATTAGTTTTCAGATGGGTTATATTTTACAGTTTTTAGTTGTAATTTTGTTCCTGATTAGGGGCTATCCATAAAATACGTTCACACTTATAATAAGTTAGGAGTGTTATTCAATTTGACAGTGGGGGTCGGGGATCGAAGGAAATGTGACGTTCGTACCTCATCAGATAATTTAGCATTTTTATCTTTCCTTATATCGGTTTATATAGACATGTCCTTTTATTTTTTTATTATAGTTTTAATATTTTATACTATTGTAACGGTTTATTGTATATAATTTTTATATATTCGACAACGAATATGATGACAGATACCAACTTCAAGTCAATATACACCGATTTACGTGATACAAAATCCTAAAGCCGCGCTGTCGAATTCTGTTATAGCATCGGTAACGTTGAACAAAAACCAGTGAGTAAAAACCTGAAATATTTATATGAAAAGGGTGGCAAAATAAGGTGAGTAGTTTGCAGTACTGTCAAGACCCTGAAACCGCGAATAATTACTGAAAAATGACCAATAACGCAGTCGTTGGCAATAATCTAAAGTTGGCTAGTTTTCTCTTAACAAAAATGACAATATAGCAAGCAAACCTTTGGTCTTAAACCGAACGGTAATCTGTTTTATATTTGTAAATATATTTTTTCATCTATGTTTTTGTCATAATGGTCTTATCTTTATATTTAATTTCTGATAAATAACAGAAATATCTATTTGTCCAGATATTTGTGAAGATATTATTGATTTACTAAAGGTTTATTATATCAAATAATAAATATTTCAAAATATCGAAATTTGTTTACATATTCATTGATATGTAATAGGCGCTCTTATATATTTTGTGACTTAATATTGATAGGGGCATGAAAATATATGACAGTGTGACGAAGGATCTAAAAAGGTAAAATTTTGCTGGACGTGTTTTATGGGCGGCCTCTTAATGTTCGTGGGGAAGTATTATGACATGTAAACTAAATTTTTCTTTGGGTTCACTTATCTATGAATACAGAAACGATACTAAAGTTGGTTCTGTACTTTTCAAATGATACGCGTTTAAAAACAACAAAAAAAATACATTCGATTTTATTACATACTAATTTTTGATCGCGGCTTTGCTCGCGTTAATGTAAATGTCCAAAATATAATATAGCCCATGTTACTTGCTCATAATGTAACATTTTATGGATGGAAGAATTTTTATAATCGGTTAAGTATCTTTTGTTGTATCCGTTACAAACAAAAGATCATTTTTTTTCTTTTTATAATAGTCTTATAGACTAGCTGACCCCGCGGTTCCGCATACATTTTTTATTACTTATCATAATTACAACTTCTTGTTATAAATAGTTGACTTTTAGCAACATGCAGTTGAAATATTATATGAACTTTGGTTTTAACGCCATCTTGTGGTGAGTTATAATAAAATGGATAGTATGAAAACTTCAACAAAGGAACACAGCCGTAGTTACGTACATCGGCCATACGCAGTTGGAATTTATCAAAATTTATACAGTGCGACTGGCTAGTCGCCAGCGATGTTTTTACGGGATAATCATTAGTCGATTCTCGCTCTACATCAATTAAAAACATAGGTGCTTAATACTTATCTAGAGAAAAGCAAAAATGTTAACACTCAACATCAGGTGATTTACGCAAAAACGAATTGTTGTAATAATAAGGAAACCAATGAATCACACCGTGCTGTGCACTCCTGCACCCCGCTTCCCTTTGTTCGATCGTGCAATGTTCCGATAATAAGCAGGTACGTAATGATTAACATTGAAAAGCGCCTCGTTAATGTCGTTAATTGAACCTAAATGTTAATTTTTTAGGCTTAAAAATATCGTTCACATACTTTTAAAGTTTTAGAAGAAACATTAACTAAGGTTCTCTTTGTTGTTTATAAGTATTTGTTTTGATAGTATTTTATTATATATTAAATGTGACCATGAACTACCAAAGGATTGAAGGGTTTTCAACTTTAAACTGTCACCTGATATATTGAAATGTACGTACTTAGTGTAATAAAGTGATATTTTAATTATACAATTACTCAATTTAAAATAATTTTGTCGTTCGGATGTAATAAAACTCAAATATATGTTAGCAATATTACTCCTGCGTGGGCTGTGAAATATAACATATATAAATTTTCCTATTTATGCTCATATTCAATTTTAAGTTCTTTCACTTTTGTAAAACATTTCAACCTTTAATTACTAAATATTGATGTAGTTCTATGAACAATTTTAAACTTTTATTACACGAATTTGTGTAATAAAAATTACACATCTCAGTACAAATCACCCCATGGAACGTCAAATGTATTGAATATAAATTGCATGGATCTGTACTTATATTAAACGTATATTGAAATACATTGTTTATATTGTTTTGTCATTAAGCTATAGAACTATTTTTTTTTCGAAATGACTACGCTATTGACCCAGCAAGGTCGTAACAGCTTCACCGGACCACTAAGGCGAGCGCTTAAGGCACTCAGCCGATTTTATTTTAGCAACCAGCTCAAGGGTGCCACGGCACACCTCGGATTGGCTGTTGCCTGTTGCATGCAAAATCGCGACCTATCTTAGCTAACCTAGCTAACTATTCATATATGTATTAGTTGAAACGTATATGTGTACCAAGCATACACGCCTCAACAACTCCTCCATATATTTATTATCGGAAAATTGAGAGTTTTTCAGTTCGATAAGGGAAAAAAAAGTAAACCCTTCCACTTTCACGTGTAAGCGTGTAGGCGTGCACGTGTGTGGGGGTGATCGTGTAGTGGTTGTAGCGGTGATGTATATTTGTGTGTCACCGTATCGCGCAAGCAACGCACTCAAGGGCTCCCTACCGAGGGATCGAACCTAGGCTTGAGCCGCTGCCGTGGGAGGCCTAATCGGGTGATATAGAATTTAAAAAATGATTTTGAATATTAAGTAGATGGTTTTATTTATTAAAAATATAGAAGTGGTTGATAGACAGCCTTAAATTTATTACTAGGCACTGTTTTTTAGTTAGGAAGTTATAAAACTCAAATATGTGTAGCGATCACAATTCCCGCATGGGACGTGAAATCTAATAAATATCAATTGGACCAATTCATATTCTTAATACACTGATAGTTTAAAAAAAAGAATTAAATATATTAAAGAGATTTATGAACATCTGTAAATCTTCTTATTGCAGTGTTTTGTCGTTAGGAAGTTATAAATCTCAAATATTTTTAGCGATTATAACTATCGCATGGGAGACCAAGTTTAACGAATTTTAATTAATTATTTTTAATGTAAAACAGGTGTTTTATTCCATAGTAATCAAGCGGTTTATGAACTTCATTAAATCTATTTATTATATTGTTCTGTATTTTGGAAATTATAAATCTCAAATATAAGCAATTATAATTCACGCATTTGTGAAACATAAATTATATTGATTTTTAATTGTAATCGACTGATGTTTTAACTCTTCGTTTATTAATATTAAAGTGGTTAACAAACTGTTTAAAATATTTTTATCATACGGTTTTGTTGTACGAAAGTTATAACTCGAATACGTGCAGTATAATTATAACTCTCGCATGGGACATGAAATATAATAAATATAAATTCCAACGATTTATAATCATATTAAAGCTGCGTTTAAATTATTTATTAATATTATTGTAGTGGTTTCGTGAACGACCTTAAGTACATTTATTACACAGTTTTGTCGTTCGGAAGGTGTAAGTAGTATGACGTGGGTACGATCGTAAACATAGCTGTGACATATTTATAGGTATAGGTACAGCCTTCTTCCGGAAAGCGTTCGGGAATGGTGGCGCGGCGCTGCGATTTATGCAAGAGATAGACAGCTATGCGCACAAGTGTATGTTGAGAATTAATTTTACGACGTTCGAGTGCGAGTGGTGGTGAAACGGGATTATTTATTACTAACAGTAACAAGTGCTTTCGAACTTCTGCGTTTACTGTTACTCGTATTTGATGTTTATGTTATATAGAAGCGGATTAAGTTAGCGCTCGGAGTCCCTAGGAAATGTTACCACAATGCCCTACTTAGATTTTATGTTATAATTGACTGATACTTGCAACATTCTATGTCGTTTAGTATCTTGATAATCTATATATCTAATACCTCTTTAAACAAACATTTTTTGTATATTTTTATATTGCTATATATTTCGGATTTTGGAAACGATGTTCGCGATTTCCGTGAAACTTAGTATGTAGGTGGTTTCGATGACGATAAATCGATCTATCTAGATTTCTTTCATAGAAAACATTTTGCAACTGAGTTTTCAGACAATGAAAATATATAGATAGAATATAAAGGTAAAGTTCGCCGTCGCTGTCAGAACAAAAATAGCTTCGGAATTCGGAAATTAGGAAATTGGCTGCTTCGAAAATTCGTCTAACCCCAGTTCAAATCCGAGTTACAGCAAAAGAGATACCTTTTTTTGATGAAAAAATGATAATTTTGTGAGACAAACTTAACAGTTTATTTTAATTTAAAAATGTTTTATGAAGAACCAAGCTAGGCTCGGTCGTCCAGGTACTATATTTTATATGCGGAGGAAAATAACTTATACACCACATACTTGCCCATGTGACGTCGCTGAATACGTAGTTGATATAAAAATTATCGTTTCTTAAAACTGTTGTACTAGCTTAGTCTGATTCGGAGAGTGTAATTATAAAATTTGGAGTGCGTAAAATGGCCGATGTTATTTATATACGATTAAATATATGGGTTTTATAGAGGTCTTTCATTTGTTCGATAGACATATTCGATATAGGTACAATAAATTAACGTTTCCGCCATTCTACGAGAGGATAACATTCTAGAGTCATAGATCTACTATAGAATAATAATACTATGACTAATATATACTAATATTAAAAAGCTGAAGAGTTTGTTTGTTTGGTTGAACGCGCTAATCTCAAGAACTACCGGTCCGATTTGAAAGTTTCTTTTAGTGTTAGATAGCTCATTTATCGAGGATGGCTATAGGCTACATATCATCACGTTAAAACCAATAGGAGCGGAGCACTAATGAAGAATGTCTCAAAATCGGGCTATGTGGCTTATGATAAATCACATCCCATTCGATACACTATTAGTATTCACATATATAATGTACATGTTATCTGTTACTGTAGATGATGTGCGTGTCATACTTACAAATATTTTTGAAAGAGTATTATTATTATTTACACATGTAATAACAATTTTAAATTTATTTAATACATTCAAAAAACGCGTGCGGAGCCGTGGGTAACAGCTAGTAACTTTATATTCAAGGAAGATATCGAGATAATTTTAGGAAAACCAAAGTTGCTAAAAAGTATTTTTTTTAATCTTTCATTATTTCCCTTCTTTTTCTCTATCGCTCAATTTTTATTAATAAAATAAGGAAACGAATCTTGCAGATTACACTAAATAGAAGTCATCCATTTGAGCATCTCGCACATATTGTATTCATGTTTAAAAAATTCGTTACACATTTAGTTACTGTTAGGTATTGGTTTACTGTACAAATTATTGTTCAGATTTCCTGTTAGCAGAAGTGATAATAGGTACTTACTAAAAAATGTACATCCACCAGGAAGTTCCACGTATATTTGACTTATCGACTTTACGTTTTACAAATTGTTTTCGACATTTATGAGAAAATTTTGAGATGACGCTAAAAAGGCGTCGCCACTTGGGATTTATTATTTTTTGCCAACCACACTTGCTACTTTTTCCTATGCGATTATTTTCCTTTAAATATACTGGTCTAATATATAATGTTGTAAATAAATAATTCCCATACATATATCAAAAATATAGATATAATTAGTTTTAAAGGTATATATAGTGTTTTATCTCTCTTCTGATAAGTAGTGGCAATGTGTTGTCACTATTTTTTAATTCTTTATATAACATACACTATTTTGTAAATTGAAATAATTAGATTTACAATACACTGTAATATCGCTGTATTTGAAATATATGGGGTGAAAATGGCACCACATGGAATTATAATTGTAATACCTAAATGTTAGTATATATATAAAACGCTAATAAAGTTTTACAGATATATAGTTCGTGGATTTTTATTTTTTATCCTGATAATACTAAAATCATATTATTCCTAAGTAAAAATCATAATACGTTTTTGTGTGTTTTATTCGTAATCTTGTGTTCTTTGACTCTATATTTTGTAATATAGGAAATTATATCACGTGTGATATAGTTCGGTCTTGTGCACAAGTGAATTGAATGGGAAATAATACTATGGAGCATCAATATTCAGACACCAAAAAAACTCTCTGAAAAAGTTTTAGCAACTTTAGCATCTTGATAGAAAAATATCACAAGAAACTTGTAATATTTCTACCTACTCGATAATGTCAGTAATAAACTAGAATATTGGTTGCCGAAAATGAAACTCAAAATAAATAAGTATTAATAATATCGATCAAATTTAATTGATTCTACTAGTCTATTAGGTCCTTTACTCTATTGAAACCTTCCTAACCTTTTCGAAAAATACTGAGTAAAATGAATCGAATTACGTACTTGAAACATTGCAAACCTTTGTAATCCAAATCAAAAATACTTTATTCAGTTTAGACCCTAATAAGGCGCTTATGAACGTCAAAAACTACCACCAGTTCGGAAAACAAACCAGCCATCGAGAAGAACCGGCAAGAAACTCGATCGGGTACATTTTTTAACATATATTTTCAATACATCATACAATAGCTTTTCGTGGATGCACAGAGTGGAGTCAATTCCAGACATCACTATCGTTCACCTACTGATCCACTCTATAATATCCTTTTGACACTAAAACCCGCTTGACGTGGCGCTTAAATTTATAATCCGGAAATGAAGATGTAAATATTACTGAAACGAATTAGTTACGTTACTTTAATGCTAGCTGATTTTGAATTGAATTAATAATGATAGATGGCAGTCTGTCGTTTTTTTTTATATTAAAAGTAGTTTTCGGAGTGGTATTAGATTAGACTAGACTAGGATCTCTAGCTACTTTCTTTAATAAACCATGAATACTACTGTTTAAAAGTTACAACAAAACAACAGATAATGTGAAGAATAAAGATTTAGGATTAATCAAGGTTACGACTCGTCCATGATATGGAGAAAAACTAACTTTTCCCAAAATTAATATGGTAATGCTAAAGGTCGTCAATAATTATTGAGAAAAAAAAGAAATTCTTATGATAACCAGAGAAGAAAATTATACTGAACCGTTTTATCTTCGATTATTTATATACAGATTATGTCATTTGATATTGGTCTTTAGAGGAACATAGTTATAAAAGATCTTGACAGAAAAAAACAAATATCGGTCTAACAAGCTCATTCGATTGGAGTTCAAATACAAATGTCTGCTATTATCGTGTTTAGTGGAAGCTTCTATGTTGTTTATTCGTTGCCGTCTATGGTAATACAAGTTGTCCATGTCTAAATCTTGGCTTTGTAGCATAAATCTGCCTGTAATGGTCTATTAGATTACTATTGTTAGTTCTGATGAAAATGAATGGAAGTGTTTCTGTCATTAGTGAGGGCAATGGTGCGGTGCTTTGCAGCTCGTGCATGTGGAGATAAAATGACCACTTGCACAAAACTGGATAGATACGTGTTTTTGTATCGATATACGGGATTGGAGATAGGCCGAGAGTTTGTCTTTAGTTTTATGTTCAATTTGTATATTCTTATGAAACAGGTATACTTATAAGAAATGAACTGTGCCCGTGTCCTCAGCACGAGTTTTTGTGTTTCACTTGTGGACATTACTGTATTTTCTATAGCTTTCGCTAGCGGTTACGTTTGCATTAACACGCGTACTGTGTGCGAGTAAAAAAAAGTACTCTTTTTCTGAATGAACGGTTCCCCATGTCCTTCTCTGTACTCCTGACAAGTTATATATATATATATATTTTTTTTTATCATTGGTCGAGTAGTTACTGCGTGAAAGAGTAGTAAACAAAATATTCACATTAGCATTAATAAGGAAAAGAAAGTCATAGTAAAGGATTTCATTAAACAATTTTCGTGGATGAACACATAGATATCACAATTTTTTAGATAATCAATCAAACGGTGTTTATGTTTATTCTCCACAGACCGACGCGACGTCCATTTTTGTGTTATTATGTATTGTACATATTAAACTTATTTTCTAATTTTCGATATTGTGCTTTTACTTTTTTTTATTTTTTGCGTTTAAAATTATTACAATTTTTTATTTATGGTGTATACCAGATTTTTCGATGGAAAATTAATTGTTGAAATAAATGACCTAAAATGTGATCATACGGTTTTACAATAATATAATATCTACATTATCACGAATTCAGAAAAGAGCAGGCTGTGTCGTAAAGATACACGATAGAAGTGAAACTGTCGTATCACAAGGAAACTTTTTATTTTTTTTTATTTTTAAGCTATTGCATAGCTTCTATCGCGGGCCTTGAGCGTGGAGACCGAATCCAAAAATTCCGTAACGAAAAAGCCTAACACCCCCCACTCTGCCTACCATGTAGCTCGGCCGAGCGTTCGCTTAACGTATATATGGTACGACTGTACAAAGCTCGCACGGATCGAGACTTTTTTTTTTTTTTCGAAATGACTACGCTATTAACCCAGCAAGGTCTTAACGGCTTCACCGGACTACTAAGGCGAGCGCTTAAGGCACTCAGCCGATTTTATTTTGGCAACCAGCTCAAGGGTGCAAGGCACACCTCGGCTTGGCTGTTGCCTGTTGCATGCAAAATCGCGACCTATCTTAGCTAACTATTCATATATGTATGAGTTGTTGAAACGTATATGTGTACCAAGCATACACGCCTTAACAACTTCTCCATATATTTATTATCGGAAAATTGAGAGTTTTTCAGTTCGATAAGGAAAAAAAAAGTAAACCCTTCCACTTTCATGTGTAAGCGTGTAGCGTGCACGTGTGTGGGGGTGATCGTGTAGTGTTGTAGCGGTGATGTATATTTGTGTGTCACCGTATCGCGCAAACTCAAGGGCTCCCTACCGAGGGATCGAACCTAGGCTTGAGCCGCTGCCGTGGGAGGCCTAATCGGGTATGCGGGAGGGAAATTAATCCCCAGACCACGGCGGCGTGATCTGTGGGTACGCGGGCGTGGGCGTGAACACGCTCTGTTTCGAGGGACAGGCTGGTACTGATCGTTCGCTGACGTGATTGAATCAGGAGGGTCGGTAAAAATGTGTCGCGGACGTCTTTTATAACGCGCAGCGTTAGGTACGGGTTCATAGTTTGCGGCGGATACCGCTAACGGACTGGGATGATTCGCGGCTTTTCAAAATAACTAATCGTAAGCGATTTTACGTACGCCCAGATAGAAGGGATCTCTAGGTCTCTATGGAGATCAACTCTCCGGATGTACCACGGGGCACCGGTCACTTTACGTAAAACACGATTTTGGAGAACCTGCAGCTTATCAAAGTTATCTTCGGACATATGCGCAAAAACGGGGCAGCTATATATCATCACGGAACGGATACACGTCTTATACAAAGTGAGCTTGTGTCTGAGGGACATCTTACTCTTTTGACAAATCTTATCTTATGACAAAGTAACGGATGGAGGCGACCCAAGACCAACGAAACGTTTTTATTCAAAGAAAAAACAACAAAAAGCTAACGTCACGCGGTGCACTGAGGCGGTTACTAATCCAAGTAATGACCGCACCCGACGTTGCTTAATTTCGGTGATCGAATAAGAATCTGACACAATGTTTACCACCACCATTTTTTGTCACACAGATGTCGATCAGAATTTCCAAACCCTCCCGTAAGAGTTTCACTTCAAAAAGATCTTAATATCAGTCAATTTTGTAGTTTATACTGTTTATTAATTACATTCTTTTGTTTAATTCAATTATAGTATGAAATGTATCCGTTCGTTAATTGATTCCTAAGCTATATGATAGAAAATGGCAAACTCGAGACAAGCACACTTCTAACACTCATAAACTGCGCAAGCCACGACTTCGGGCCGCGCCGTACGTGTAAAAAGGCGGCTTTCCGCGAAGTGCAACAACGCTTCCATAATCATAAACACGCGTCGACCAAACACGGTGCGCGGCCTTTAATAGAATGCAATTTGTCATGTAGCAAGTACGACATAGTTAGTTTTTCCGGTATTCCATAAGCGGTCGGGGGCGAGGCGTTAAGCTGAGGCATAAATCGACGGGCGCGTGAGCGGCTCTGAATAATGCAGCCACAATGATGGTTGAATGCCGATGTAGAAGCGACAGGTCGCGCATACAATGTGTCTCGAAGCAGGTACCGCGACCCCCTGACGTGCTCTTATAACAAGAACTCTATTTAAAGGTGATTGCTCTCTCACATCTAGACCACCGAATTAATTTATTTCGCGTTATTAACATTAGATAAAAATATGGTCAAATATGACAGCTGTCAATAGTAACTTCATTGTGGTAGTACTCATGTGAACATTAGATAATATTGTATAGAAATACAACATGGAAATTTAACGGTGCTATAAATATATTTTCACTGCAAAAGAAACAGGTAGCAAAATATATGTTTCCGAAATAACAAAATCCAGGAGTTTTGGCAGGATCTTAGACTGTAATGTAGTCGCTTCTATTTTTTTAATCATTATTGTTTGACTCTGTATTGTGTAATATTCGCGGAATTCTTTGTAAATCTCTTTAAAAGACATCTTTAACTCAGTTATGATTTTTGAAATCGGATGAAATTGACACTGATACTAAAAAAAGGCAAACGTATACGTTTATAGCATTTAACGTGCGAGAGAATGGGATAGAATAAATAAGATAAGAATATAATGATATAGTGTTTATTATATTCGCATCTCCTCATTCTATATTGGAGTGTCTAATACTTGCTCTGTTCGGGGCCTTGTACGTTTATGTGCTACTGCATATTAAGAGACCTTGAGAAAAGGCATCATAACGAGTATTACTTAAGTGTATTATTTATATAAAAAATACAATTTTTAAGGTTAAATCAATTCTACGACGTGTGAACTGTAAATATTATTTTACACAATTCAAGTCGATTTGAAATAACAACACGGAAATTAATTCGCAATGCAAAAATTCCCTGGGAAGTTCTAATAAGAAGGCCACCATTTTGTTAGAATACTAAGAAATTTCAAGATAAGATTTTGTAAAACAGAATAAATTAAAAAAAGAAGAAGAACAAAATCAATTTTAAATGTATATTAAAATTATACGTAGAATTCTAAAACGCATATTATTAAAAATATTTAAATTTTACGACCGGTTGTGAACTATCACCTTAAGTCGTGATGGTAGTGATGTGCCCGTCGAATTTTCTTTTTGTTCTTATGATCGATGTTCACACGGCGGGGAGCGATTGAATTAAAAACTGCCATTTCTATCGTATATCTGTTTGTGTTGCACACCTTCGTAGATGTCTAATATTACCACCCGTGACGTTGTACAAGTATTTTACCTATAAATGTGTATGCAATATGGTGTTTAAAAAAATTTGACCTTTTTTGTGGATTAATGATTTTTTATAACGAAATTTTGGGTTGTTATATCGACTTAATAACATTTTTAGTTTCTCATTTCATAGTTTAAACTGGCGATCCTAGGAGCATGAAATATTGTACACGAACTCTTTAGGAGATTTTAAAAAGCTATTCTCATTAGGTACAAGGCTATCATCATACAATTACTCATATGTATTGAAAGTCTGATATAGGAATATATTTAACATACGCATCTCTGTATCCAAATTAAAGTAATTAATACTAACAAACGTTTGCTTGACTTCTTTTTGTTTTTTTTCTTTGAGTGTTTTGTTTGAATTCCTGCATCGAATTCTGCATAAAACTGAGGAATTCCTTTGCACACGACCAATAGTTCTTACACTCGAAGTAGTAAGCTTACGGGGAGGAATACGCAAGTAAGAGATGATATTTGACGATACTATAACACACTGTGATATTAATAACGCTTCGGGTACTACTGATACCGATATTCAATTTATAATCTCGTAGTTGGCATAAGGTCGTGCGCCCGCGGCGGAGGCAAAGGTTAATCTCACCACACGGCTTAAACAACGCGGCTCATATAGATTACTCATACTGGGACGAGAAATATCATGATTTATTTTACCCTCGGCTTTCCTCGCTTTAATGTAGATTTGCCCTATCCTTTGAGAAGAATATTTTTCCTCTTTCACAACTATTGTTTGTCGCATAATGCTTGCAAATAAGCAAGCTTATCATATTCATGACCAACTGAAGTTATAAGACGATAACTCGAATATGAAGTTAGTATTAAACTATTTTGTTCAAGTGTCAATTTGTCAATGCGACTTTATTCGTTTGAAAATTCTTGACGAATTTCCCAAGGAAGGAAGGAAGAAATTATGGGCCTTAAATAAATTCTTGTGAGCAGTCTTTTAATTGTATTTATGTATACCCATAAATAAAATTCAAACGTGTGCCTTCAATGTTAAAACAAAAGTATTTTACTAAATAGATATTAGAAATAGAACAGTGTATATAGAACCGCTCGTGCCCCAAAACAAAGGTTCTTCTTTATATTTGAATATTTGTTAAGAATTAACGTCTATTACATTGAATGGTCTGTGCTCACAACGGATCATTATATCAGTTTTGAAGCGGTAGAGCACATATTGAGAAATAGGACGCAACAAAACATGTGGGCAACAAGTGTACTGGATACCTATATTCGTAAGCACCATTTCACAACATTTACGTATTCGATGGCATACCATTTTTTACATTTCAAAATCTCAACCAAGTATTTATGTTAATTTAGATTAAATGTTAACACTCGAATAGAAATTTTGTTAATTAAAAGGATGTAGACATTTTTATTCTCTTTAGAGTATAGTTAGCAATACAAAGAAAATAAAGTATTATAAAGGATCTTTCATTAAGCGCGCAAACGAGCAATAATGAAGGATATCTTTAAATTGAAATAAAACAATAATATCATCGAAATTTTGTATTCGTTTGAGAGATATATCGATGCCATTTTGTATGGAATATAACATCATGCAAATGTCACTCGCAGCTTTGTTGGGTGGTGTGTCTCCGAAATGTCCTATTTTCCATGACTCTGGTGCATAAATAAGGCTCAATTTGACCAATGGCATGGGTTATGTTAGTGTTGAGGGCTGCTGTGATTTGTGACTTATTCGTATAGACCTGCGACTTAAGAAAATTCTTAAAGGAGTAGTGTAACGGGGTCATATCGTACAATATTTAATGGCCAGTTCACATCTTCACATAAGATGACCATATCCACAAATCGCTCTTGCTGAATATCTAATGTGACATGAGCTATGTGGTACGTAGAGCCGACCTGTTGAAAGCACATGTCGTTGGTGTCTATATTATCCAATACAAGCCACAAGACGTTGGAAATCATAGATCCAATAGCGCTCGTTGTTAGCGGTAATTGTCTGTTCAACGTCCTTTTCGGGGTGTAAGGGGTGTCGAATAACATCCTAAAACTTGAGACACCCAAGCCAACCTCACCTGCACGTAGTGCACCCTGTTGAATAACGAACGAGGCAATGGCGCAAGCGGGGTGGTAGGGTTTTACAGCCCGACTGGGTCGCAACCATCATGTATATGGCGAAAAAGCCCGTAATAGTGATTCGCTTCTACGGGTCGCGTTTCGGGATCAGCCTGTGCATATCCAGCTTATTACAGGCCGGCATGATAATAGCGACCGGTGATGGACAGTGTATCAATCGGTGGTCGCTATTATTTTTGGATTGTACTGTGTTTACCATCAGGCATAGTGCAGTCACTTTGCCGTGCTACAATAAAAAAAAAAGAGAGAAATATAGAATGATGTCGCCACAAGCCCAAAATTGACGTGTTATTGAATACTATATTCATTCATGTTCATTTGACAAAACAGACTGAATAAATTACAAGCATTTCGACAGATCTAGCGTCAACAATATAGCCGCTATCAACTATCAAAGTTCGGAAGTCCCTATTGGAAGACCCTATACATAATCATAATATTAAGACATTACCTATTGAAGTACTTACCTCATTCAAAACCGAAACAGTGCTTTTTTTCGAACTGACTAACACTATTGGCCTAATGGGCTCTTCACAGCTTCACCGAACAGATCGGGGGAGCGCATATATCGTTTAGCCGCTTGGCAACAAACTCAAGGGTGACAAAGTGCCCGTACTTGGGCTTGAGCTGTTGCTTTGGGTTCAATAACGTGAATCTTATCATCATATCATTCAATACCGATAAAGATCTTATTCCAGTAATCAGTATACGCTATACTAATCGGCCATGATTGGCGTTGACTTTCAGCTGAACTCATATGTAAGATAAGTGAAGAGTTAGGCTTTAACAGTTACCCAAACCATTATATGAGTAAATGAGAGTTTGTTTGCTATGTTATGACGACCTAACTGCTCGATAGATTATGATTTTTTTTTCTCGATCTGACTACGTTATTGACCTAACAAGGTCTTAACAGCTTCATCGGACTGCTAAGGCGAATGAGCGTTTGGATCGTTATACTATTGACGCCGTCCGCGCGGTCCTGCCGGAGTGGGTAGGAAGAAGTTGGGGCTCCATGTCGTTCCGACTGGTGCAGGTGCTTACCGGACACGGTTGTTTCGGATGGTACCTGCACCAGATCGCTCGCAGGGAGCCAACCGTCGCATGCCATGAATGTGGCGCGGCGAAGGACACCGCGCAGCACACTCTGTCTGAGTGTGCTGCGTGGGAGGAATAGCGCCGCGTTATGGCTGCGGCGGTGGGAACAGATTTGTTGCTGCCGATCATGGTCTCGGCAATACTCTACAGCGAGATGGCATGGAAGGCGATGGTCTCCTTCTGAGAGGACGTCATCTCGCAGAAGGAGGCAGCGGAGAGGGTTCGCGATTATGACCCACTGAGTGGCTCTCTCCGCCAACGGAGGACTCGAGGGAGGAGATGACGGTATGCCTGCCTATTCCCACCGCCGTAGCCGGACCTGAGGGGATGGGTCGGAGGCCAGATCTCTCCATTGCACCGGTCCGGCGGACGAGGGGAACTAGCTGGTGTGTACCCAGTCTGTCTCCCTATTAGGTAGGAGCCCGGCGGCCACTTTCTGCCGTGCGGACCGTTGGGGCGGCTATCTAAGGTAACTAGCATATATATTGCCGCCCCAACAATATGGTTTGTCGGTACACCGTGGGGTTTTAGTCCGTGCGAGTCGGACATAACCCACTCTCCCCCGAGAAGGAATCCATAAGGGATCTATCCACGTTAATAGAAAAAGGGCCGTTGCCTTATACATGCAATTCGCGAAAGCTTATGAAATATTAGCAAACACGTTGTCAGGAATATAGACGAGGATATAAAGGGAAATTTTAATCTAGAAAAGAAAACAGTTTCGAGGCATATAATAATTCCAACTACAATAACGCAAACGAAACTAAGGACAAAAGCTAGTTTTAGATATGTAGGAGGTAGTAATAGCTCACTCTCATTAACACATACATTACCTGCATGTGTTTGTGTCATAAATTGGTTATAAGGGACCATAATGACTGAGGGTCTGTGAGGTCTCATTAGATTGGTTGTAAATATTTGAGTTAAAATATATTACTATCAATAAAATCCTTTGAGGCTATCAAAGGTTTTCATTGTATCTATTTAATGTGCTAACTGTTAGTACATATATGTTTTGGTTTATTACAATAGGCAAAATAGTATGATAATCTATGGTTATATAAACCATATGATACGAGATCTGCAAGATACAGATGTTCCATTGTGTGTAATTAAAATTTCGCAAAATGTTACGTGTAACTCCAATTTCGTATTGAAAAGAGGTTTGTAATGTATAAACAATAAAATTGTAATAAGAGGATATACTTGTTTGAAGTCATTTTAGAGAGATATAGCCCTGCTGGAAATGATTCATGGTGCAAAATACTAAGTTACACGTATAAAACACTCAAACTATCATTATAAATGTTATACTGAGCACATTTACATATAGTAGGTATACTACTATATTTAGCCCTAATTAAGTGTACATGTGCATTGAAGTATCCTCTTTGAAGACATGTAATTAATATTATTGGTGTGAAAGAAAAGTAATCTTAGGCTTGTAGTAATATGAATAAAATAAACCGTTCAAATCTTTAAATGGTTGAATCTCGGAAAGAAGTATTATTATGATTTTTAAGCTATTGCATAGCTTCTATCGCGGGCCTTGAGCGTGGTGACCGAATCCAAAAATTCCGTAACGAAAAAACCTAACACCCCTACCATGTAGCTCGGCCGAGCGTTCGCTTAACGTATATATGGTACGACTGTACAAAGCTCGCACGGATCGAGACGAGCTGCTCCGAAATCGGACGAATACGTAATCAGCTGTTTGGGAGAAAGTATACTGGTGTATAGGTATTTATCGTCTATGTACAACAGTGAATATCTGTACTCGTATAATTTGTGTACAAAGTGTTTTCCTGAATAACCTACATGTATTGTAAGATAATAAAAATATTTTGAATAATATTAACTTCTCATTTATTTAATAAAAGAAAAAAAAATGTTTTCTTATCGGTAACCACGCTCAAAAAGTGTAACTTGAATCAATATCGAAGAAAAAAAAAACAAAGGAAAAATACTGCATAAATAAAATAAATAAATAGTTATAATTGTATAAGTTACTAAAAATGCTATGCAATAGCTTTACCACGGCAGTCCCCGAGTTCCACACGTTTTTTTTTAATTAAAATCAAAAATACTTTATTGAATTTAGGCCATGACAAGGCGCTTATGAACGTCAAAACGAACACCATTTTGGACAACAACCCAATCATCGAGAAGAATTGGCAAGAAATTCGATCTGTTTTAACTTTGCATCGTATATTATGTTTTTGGTGGGTGCACACAAAGGGGCTTTTTTAAACATCACTATAGTTCATGTTCTAATTCACTCTACACTAGTCCGGTGAAGCTGTAAAGGCCAAAAAATTAAGGCCAATAGCGTAGTCAGTTCGAGAAAAAAAAATCACTCTACAATAGCCTCTAGATATCAAAACCTGCTTGACATGATACTTTAACTTATCGGTATTCTGCTTAGGGACTCTGTTGTAAAACCACAGAGACTGTTACTGGCTTTACTGAACTTGAAACATGAGGTGAAATGTCTGTCACTTTTTAAGTGTACTGTTTCCCCGATACTAAACAAGCTTGTGACACCAGAACTCTCATTGCCGATTAATCCACAAACAATTGTGAGCGGTATATCGGCTTACACTACTCAAATAGCAAGAATTACCAGAAAATAAATTAGTATATGAGTTATAAAACATTATATTGGCCTATAAATATTCATTTCCATTTGTATTTTATTGACGGCTTTAAAGATCATACAAATAAATACAATAATATCTAAAGCTGTAGAATGTAAGCGGTGTGGGATGACGCCTGAGAATTGGGTCAATGGATAATTTGTGAACGTTGTAACGTAAATTCTCGTATCATATAACGTATAATCATCATGATCATAGTGTATATCTCAAGTGATCGACCGAGTGATTGTAAAGAATACTTTGAAGAGAAACTTCTTTGGACGCGATGAACGTAAAATTTTGAATTCGTATTTTCGTGTAACATCTTACAATACATGATATTATAATTAAAAAGCTGTAGATACATTATGATATTTTGAAAAAAACAAATGACACGATAACGCACACATACGTAAAGTAATATCGTCACGCCACACCATATTAGATAAAATATAGAAGTAAGATGGCATATTCTTAATATCGGTGGTGATAATTAAATAGTTATATGTTGCTTAGATACGGGCGGTAAGACGGGGCACCCGTCAAAAATTAGCTAGCTAACCAAGTTTTAACATGGTGCTGTTAAAGCGCTTTTGACGTATCTTATGGCTTTTAGATATAATATCATTGGCACAAAGGACAGAATATAGGTAAGCCAAAGCGTAAAACAGAATGTACCCGTCTCTAAACTGGGATAAGAAAAACATTTGCGATTAAACTTTTTTTAAAGTGGTGTGCAACAAGTATTTAACTTTTGTAATAAGACGGAAAATCTAAACTATTCCGGGTGACAAAATTGATACATTTGCAATACGACGATATTTGCACGAACCCCGTACACTAGGTGTTTTTGAATTAATTTGTGCTTAACATCCATTATAGTGTAATCATTTATGGTCGTACTACTTTGATTACATTATCTATATAAATATGATAGAATTCTGCTGTTGGGCGTTCTCATTCACACGTTATTGGATTGATATTGATATTTTTTTTTATTTTTAAAGACTTGATATCTATCTAAAAAAAATTTACTATAGCTTCATCTTTATGAGTATAATTCTTCTGTATGTGTGTATGTGATTGACTCATCCTAAACGGCTTATCCGATTTTGACGAAATTTTTATGTTTCAGTGGTGACGTGATTTAGAACATTTTTTTTGTTTTTAGGGCAAGATAACATCTTCTGGGCCCTCTAGTTTAATACAAAGTTATTGAAGTTTTAAGAAAATATGAGTTTTATAAGCACCATGCACTACTATTTTTTGTTGTTGAAAAGTGGGATTATTAAAGTATTGACGTAGAAGAAGTTGCAGGTTTCAGGTAGTAAACAGTAATGTTAGAGAAACAGCATACCTCGACGACAACGACAGGTTTTAAACACAAACTTTAGATTTGAAAAAAAAAAAAAAATATTTTTTATATGACCAAAAGTTGCCTTATCGTTTCCTAATATATCAATCTAGTGCCAAAATTAAAAATCAGTCGTCTCTATGAGTTTTGTTCCGAATTAAAATTGCAAATTACAAAAATAATACGTAATCTATGATTTCGCACAATCCGTGGGGATAATAAAGTCATTGACTGGTGATTGTTACTATACATAATTCCATAGAATTATTTTCATATATCCGAATATCATCATTCAACGTGGAAATCATTCCGGTCGCGCTCGCAGCGATGTTGGCAACCTCATTACCATTAGATTTAGTGGACCAATATCAATATTTCATTGCGATTAGATTTCCTCTATAAATACTGCGAACTGAAAGGTCAGTTAACAATTTATGCGCGAACGCAGCGTCGCGGCGTCGACCGGCACTCTTGCGGAATAATCATTGTAAATTAATTTGATAGCCGCTATTAAAACTTTAAATGGCGCATTGAGAATAGTTTGAGATGCAACATTGATTATCTGTGGAACTGCTCTGTAAATGGTTTGAATATTAGTAGAAGAAAAGCCTATTAGAAAGCAACTGATGAGTGTCGTTTGTCGATTTGTATCTTTCGGTAATATCTCGTTTACATATAATTATTAAATTGTAGCTAGATTATTTTGAATATATTTAGTCAATGGTTTAGAGAAGTGGCATAGAAGGAATTTAAAAAAATCTCGAATTGAACTATCAAGAGTAATTTATACTAATATTAGGAGGCCGGGCGGACAGGACAACGTTTGATAAAAAAAAAAAACTAAAATTCAACCGCAGCACCACCTACTGGGTCCATCGGGAACCTAAACCATTCTCGTATCCACTGGAACACGCACACAAAATTTCATCAAAATCTGTCCAGCCGTTTAGAAGGAGTTCAGTGACATACACACGTACAGAAGAAAATTATATATAAAGATTATAAAAAAAGGTCCGATTTGAAAAATTCATTCAGTGTTAGATTGTTCATTTATCGAGGACGGCTTATATGCCATAAATCGCTATATGCAATGATTCTCGAGCCTCCTACTTTATACCTAATATTTGTCGTATTTTTCGTGTTAAAATATCTATGCATACTAATTTTTATGGCAACGGTACAGTATCAAAGTTGATTCACTACATTACATCTAAGGACTACCGATAGAAGTGAAAACTTAAAACAATAAAATAAAGGCTTTCTCTTTTGACTTTTCATTTTTTTTTCGAACTGACTACGCTATTGGCCTTAATTTTTTGGCCTTTACAGCTTCACCGGACTACAATTTTGACTTTTCGTATTAATTATAGAGTCAATGACAATGATTAAATTTTAGAATTTGTTTATTGAAATTATTAACATTAGTGTTGTTTTCACAACTATTAGCATTCGGAGCATTAATTATATACATTAAATTTATTAATTAATCAAGTATGCATGCACAATCAATATAAAATATCAACATTAGGTGTATACAGGCCGCTATACTACTCGTCGCTAGTCTGACGTAAACCGCGCATGCATAATACGGCCGATCATACTTACTCGCATGTCATGACGTGAAATTATAAATTCATCTCCTGCTAAAAATACCGCACCAGATTGCTCCGAGGCAGCGGCCCTTGAGTACGCTGCTCGCGCGATACACTCCCACAAAATCTTACATCACTGCTACAACATTACACATATCACCTCCACATACGTGCACGCATACACGCTTACACATGAAAGTGGTAGGGTTTTATTTCTTTCCCTTATCGAACTCAAATAGTTTAGAAAATTACCCAATACGAAATATATATATAAGAGTTGTTGAGGCACTTAGTACACATATATATATGTTCCAACAACTCATATATGTTTTATATCATAAGATTCAAACGATCAGATGGATCACCTGATGTTAAGTGATCACCACCGTCCATAGATACTTGCAACACCAGGGGAGTCGCAAGTGCGTTGCCAACCTGTATTTGGGAGGAGGGTAGGGGAGGGGCAGGAAGGGAAGGAGGAAGGGCAGGAGGAAGGGGAAGGGGAAGGGGAGGGTCTCCGGCTCTCTCACTGATCGAACGAAACGCAACAATGCAAGCACTGTTACTTCACGTCGGTTTTCTGTGAGAGGGTGGTGCTTCCCCGGACGAGCCGACCCATTCGTGTTGAAAACAATAATAGCTTCAGCTTGGCTCTACCACTACAAAATGCATGTATCAGGCAACAGCTCAAGCCGAGGTGTGCCGTGCACCCTTAAGCTAGTTGTCTAATAAAATCGGCTGAGTGCCTAAGCGCTCGCCTTAGTAGTCCGATGAAGCTGTTAACACCTCCCTAAGCTAAGTAGTCAGTTCGTAGTCAGTTCGAGAGCTAAAAAAAATAGCGCTCAACGCGCCTGAAAAGCTTTCACTTCGAATATCTTCGTGAAATTATCATTTTTCGTATTCCGTTTATATTTATCCAGTATGTTTACAACATGAAGTACTGTTAGTTATCTCGCCAATAACCTCTAAAACCAGTCACCGTATTGTTAAAAGCTATCATTAGACGACAAGCTCACGGCGAAGTTATAAAATAATATAACATTAATAACGACGTAAACATAAAGGGTACATTCATAAACAACGCTCCTCGCCGAGCCAACGCAGCAATGTGTTGGCGGATGTTATACGACGAATAAATAATCATCTGCAGCGTGTTAGGAAATAACGAATTCATTCTGATTAACTATAATTATTGAAATTGTTTCTCTATATAATTAAGTGACAGTAAACATGTTAGATGGATCGATGTGACCGTTTTTGATTTAACCAGACTGATTTATGTGTCGATTTAATTTATAATACTGCTAGCTTAGTTTTCATATAATTAAATTTAATCAAGTTAGTAGTTATTTATATTATAATTAGTAGTAAGTTCGCTTTCTGGATACTTTAGCGGTCTAACAGAATGCTATTAATTTACCGAACCTCAAGCGTTAAGAAGGAATAATGCTCAGATATACGTGTATGATTTTTCTTCTAGCTCTTCATACTGACAAGAAATTTGGTTATTATATACAGTTGCTATTAGGACTTAGAAATGTCACTTCTAAGTATAAAATTAGTATGCTCTAAACTTTGCTGTTCTAACAAAATGATGGCTTCTTTGTTAAAACTTCTCAAGTGTTTTTTGACATTTCAAAAATAATGTTTTGTGTTGATTTATCTAATTCATTTGTACATGATAATCAAGGTCAAATTATGATGGTTCATTTTAACTTACTAAAAAAAAATATTCTATATATTTTCTTTCCTGATACTTTGTACCGCGCTGCCGGCGACCATAGCTCTTCAAAATTTTCTTTCGACATGTCTATTTATTGCCTTGTACTAGCTTACCAGAAATTATTTTTTTTTTGCAAAATATTCAACTTCAGATATGTTTTCAAAAGGAGGTTTTACCATTTATTGATTAAATGCTCACCTTATATATGCATATATTGAAAAGAAGCATTATTGAAGTAAATGTTATGTCTACATGTATTGTTTCATTGATCGAAGCCAAATTAAATTCACGACCTACTTAACTGACAATATTATAGTGGATACTTATTGGCATAACATGGATCCCTATTTTTTTCACAGACATTGAACCGTTGTCGCGTCGCCATAGAATCTTGGGGTTTGATATAGACCACTTTGGAACTCATAGGTTTAAACCAATATATATTGAATGTTGTTTTAAATAAATATACAAAATTCGAGTGCGAGTTGGCTGCAGCAGCTGTCGGCGAGCGCGGTGCTCTTAATACGTAAGTACCGCCAATTCTTATTTGATTTATTCTATGGTTTCTGTTAAATTATTCCACAGTGTCAAAAAAACTTAAAATTCAATTTAATAATGCCAGTAAATTATCAATAATACCTAGATAAATGTACATGAGCTTTCCTATTTTATTAGCATAATTACGAGGCATGCTATTAAAGGTATCGCTTCTAAGATATCTTACTTTGAAGTACCTAATGCGTTCCGTTTAATTTAATATATCTCGTCATTAATCAATGTTTTAACTAGTAATTTCGTACCTAGATAATTCTAGTGGAAATGGGACGTATAAATTTATTTAAAGAAAGGTGTATCATGGTAGAGTTTCCATGTTTTACTATACTTTTGTCGGAATGCAAAATGATAAAAAATAGGAATATTTATTCAATGACTCATTTTCAGAGAAGCAATTCTAATGCTTATTTATATAACTTCTTGTATGTATTATTGAAGTAAATCATTACTCCTACAGTTACATGATTTTCTTTCATAGATCTACTGGTTTGACATTAATGACATGTGACATTATGGCCAAGTATTGAAAACACATATTAGTGTAATCCCAGTGTTTTATATTAACTTTTAAGATTTTCTATTCTATTTACAAAGTCAATAGACTTTTTTTTTATTTGACCTTTTAACGATCCCGGTCAACTTTGACTAGTTAAACTGTCACTCCAGTTCTGCACGCCATTTTAAAAACTGTGTGACCACGTGAAAAAATTGGGAGTAATATTACTTTGCCGAATTAAAGGCGATATTTTTTCTGCTACTCTTGATTTAATGGGACGAATGGTAACCCTAATTATGTAGCCTACTTGTTCTGAAACTCCGGGTAAATTGTACATATCACTTAAGATAAATGTGCATATTTTATGAGTTTATAAAAATTATTTACGATTATCATAATTTCAAGTTATATATCTTTGTTGTATGTAAATAAGATAAGTTTGCCCATTTATCTGTTGTCCTTTAATATATAATGATCACAGATGGAATACTAGATAATGAGAAGACGTTAACAGGTTTCTGTTTTTCTAAAATAACTATATATCAAACTAAGCCTGCGGCTGATGCTCCGTGTTTTCTGCAAGCTTGTTAAATTGTGGCGTATTTATGATGCCTAACGTAAGATAGACGACACAAAATGGTTTAAAATATTAGTATAGAATTCATTTAATTCATCTTTAAATTCGATGTATTTGCAAACATAGATAAATCTTATAAATATTCAACGCTTATCTCATTTCTGGATTCGCTACTAAATGGCTTTCGTTCAAATTTTAGTTTTACTTTTTAGACAATTGTCCGTATCTGAAACAAATTACCACGATATATTTATTTAATAGGAAGTTATTAACGTTTTAAGAAATCACAATTTTTAAAAGTACTACAAAGACTGAAGAAGGTTTGTAAGTGAAGTAAATTTTTACTTTAATTTTTTTTACGTTTTTTCTTGTCTACGTAAAATAAATTATCAAGATAATAAATTACACAGATCTCGCTGAAGTTTTTTTTAATTTTATTTTTGGCAATGAATCTTTCACATTATTAGTGCCATTGTCGAGTAGTCAATAATATTACAAGCGCTGTGCGATTACTTCAATATTAAGCGTCGTGTGAGTCAATATTCTAAGAAGATGGTGGATCCCTTGTTAGAACTTTACTCGGAGTTTTTGTGGCATCTCAGAATTTCATGCTCCGTGGTATTATTTTCCATTCACTCCACTTATGCACAATAAACTAACTATATTACATAAAACACCAGCAAATTTACAACATATGGAGTCAAATAACAAAAGATTATGAATAAAATCCACTACATAACAGACTAAAATCCCGCCAAAAATTCCCTACCCGCTGAAGTTAAAGATCAAAACAATGGAATTTAAAGTGTTTTCTCTTTTGAATTCCTAAATTAATTATAATGTTAATTATTTAAATTTAATAATTCGTAAATTGAAATTATTATCATTAGTCTCTCTTTCATATATACTGACACACCAAATAATAATTGTATACCTTTTACACAGTTTTTTAATTCATAAACATATGATGGGCTGCACGATTTTAACACAAAATATCAATATTAAATATAATATTAATAGAATATAATACAATCTATAGTAATATTTTACTGGTCGCTAGACAAGCTATCTCATACGCCAATTTTGCGGTAAGGTATGATAATTTAGTATCAAGTAAACACCGTCTTTGTGTGAGAAATATCTCGGTGTATTAAACCTTTTATCATCGACCGTATATTCCTTTAGAAGAGTTTTGTCCAATTAAATGTAAGTTTCCAACAGTTTATTAGCCATATTGTATTTTGTTAATATTTTTGTATTAGTTTTGACGTAAATGTACTTGATATATTACACGAATATATTTACGTGATTACTTATCTTTCCAAGTTTTGCATAGTTCTATTATATTCTTTTTTAATAGTCGTAGTTTTTTTTTTTCAAATTGACTACTTTTTTTTCTGGAACTGACCTAGCAAGATCTTAACAGCTTCACCGGACTACTCGAACTGACTACGCTATTGGCCTTGCAAGACCTTTACTGCTTCACTGGCCTACGTAATCGTAGTTCAGTAAAGCTGTGAAGGTCCATTAGACATTGGCATACACAGGTCGGAAAAAAAAATAGAGTAGAGTAGTCCAATTGTTTTTCAATGTGTTATCTGAGTTCTTAAATCTTTATTTTTTAATTACTAGTGGCCGAAATTCGACCATACATTTTTTTTTTCAATATCAAGAAGTTTTTTGCTAGAGTATACAAATATTTAAATTAGTAGATGTAACGAATAGAGACTTAAAAGTTATACATTAATTTATATTTAAAAAATATTAAAAAAACTAGCTTATATACAAATGCTTTAGAATTCCAATTTTAATTTCAAATTCAAGTTTCAATCTTTAGGGCGGCCATTTTGAAATACACCATTTTGTTTTAATTTCATATTCTTGTATTATCAGGACTGAACAAACATGCAAAATGCAAAAGAGTTTACAATAATAATAATAAAGGCTTGAAGGTAAAGGAAATACTGTTTCTAATACTGTTTTATTGATGGGACTAAAGTTCGTCAAACAAAACGAAATAAGAAAATCGTTGACAAAAGAGAAAAAGATATTAAACTATTTTATCTTCGACTATTTACTTATAGATATTTACAGAGAGAATGCTAATTGACTGACGTGTTAAATTTGTCATATGATCGTTACTTAATTAGCCTCTCCACATTCAATATTATTACTTCATTACCCACAATAAGACTGATTTTAATGCGATCGTAAACTTAAATTTATTACACAGTCAATAAACATAAATTTCCGGATGACTTTCGTATCGACTTTCCAAATATTCGTTCTTAAACATAATTTTACAAACTAATATTATCGTCCTATTAGTTTTGTTGATAAGAAAATCTGTAAGGATGGATAGATGTGTCTTACTCTTTCACGCAAAATCTTCAGAACGGATTTTGATGAAATTGCATTAGAATGCTGCTTTATCTATAGAAATAACCTATAGTATACTTATAATTATTAATATACCAGCGAATATCAACTACCTGCTAGTGAAATTCCCATTAAAATCGGTTCAGCTGTTACGGAGATTACCCGGAACAAACATATGTACAGACAACAGTCTTGTTTTTTGTTACAAGTAGCTTATATATTATTTTGCTAAACTTGTTTTCGCAAAATGTTCATTTGGAATTGGTAAAAGAAACGGAGAGAGAGCTGATCGTAATTTGATACGATTCAGTACTCACTCCTTAGACGTGTTGCATGAGCATAATGTTAAGTCACCAAGAATTGTTAGTCCTGATATAGCTATATATAAGTCGGAGTGAAAGTCGTGGTTATTTCAAAAAGATTTAGACACAGCTAAGAGAGTCGTTGTAATCAAAGTCCGTTGAATGTCTTGAGATTAGCAATTACTTGCTTTACAAAATTATGGAACGATTTGATTGTGAACTCCTTTTGTATCAAGCCCAAAATATCGATATATTTTCATATCCGATTAGAAAAATATTATTTTGACATTAACACTTAATTTTTATTATATACTACCATTGCCCGCCATTCCGTCTACGTGAAACCTATAATGTAGAAAAACAGTGACTAATAAGATTATCAGAATGTATTGAGTCCATTTACTTATCTACTTTTCTCTCGTACCTAAGTTGCGTCGTTATTAAAATTACAATAACTTTTGATAGAGTGAACCGATTTTATTGAAAGTGTATATATGAATATTGTTAGGAGTTGTATAACACATAGGCGATGCAGTCAGGAACCCAATAAACACTTCGTAGTTACTTTCACTCTTTATTTGGCCAGAGTTACGGTTTATACAACTTTTCATATAGGAATGCGTAGATAACACCGATGTCTTGCCTTTAGTAGGCCGAACTATATAATTTATACGACGAACTATATAAATCAAAGCAATTACCATTTACTTATAATTCTGCGACATGTTTTAAGTAACATAAAGATAATAATTAACGAACAAATTAATATTATTTACGTACATCAATTCTACAATATATAAAATCATTGTTATTTATGTATCTGAAATATGTTTAGACATACAATTGCCGCGTTCGATAGCCTCCGCGTTCGATAGCATAGATAAAGCAGAATACCTTGCCGCAAGCTTAGAGAAACAGTGTTCGCCAAACACTGATAACACTGACCTTTTCCGTAACGGATTAATCGAATCAGCTGCGGAGCATGTACTCGCGTATACTCTAACCGCGATCACTTTCGATGAAGTTGCAGGCGTAATCAAGCGTCTCAAGCCTAGGAAGTCCCCAGGTCCCAATGGGATCAGACACGAGGTTCTGAAACTCCTTCCTGATCGCATCATAGCTCTATTGGCCTGCGTCTTCAATGCGGCCATGTCCCAGGATCACTTTCCGGCCGTCTGAAAAAAGGCCGTAGTGATAGGTATTCACAAGCCCGGCAAGAAAGCTACGCTTCCCGTTAGCTATCGCCCCATTAGTCTGTTAGATACCTTAGGAAAACTTTACGAGCGGCTCCTTCTGAACCGCCTCCAGTTCTCGATTACAGATTTAAAATTAATACCACCTGAGCAGTTCGGATTTCGCGCCGAACACTCTTGCACGAATCAAGAACACCGCCTCACGGAGTACATTTACTCTAAATTTAACGCCGATCCAAAACGTAAACCGAAACGTACAATTGCAGTCTTCTTCGATATCGCCAAAGCCTTCAATAAGATCTGGCACGGAGGGCTCATCCATAAATTATGTAAATCTCGCGTACCCGATAGGTTAATTCATATTATCCGCGATTATCTCACTGATAGGACATTTCGCTTCAGAGTGGATGGTGAACTGTCGCTGCCCCACCCGATACGCTCAGGTGTGCCACAGGGCACAGCCTCCATACTCGCGCCCACGCTCTTCAATCTGTTCATCAGTGACCTACCTCGGTCTCGGTGGGTCGAGGTTGGTTGTTACGCTGACGATACCGTTATTTACACTTCCGGCTGGTGGTCGGACTTTCTTAGGAAGCGCATCGAAAAAGCCGTTCATACTCTCGGTAAATGATTTCGTCGATGGCGCATAAAAGTTAATCCCGCTAAGAGTGCCGCAATACTCTGCGATTCCACGAAACGCGCTAATAAATTTGAGCCCATCAGGCTATACGGAATCGATATCCATTGGGTCGAAGAGGTCAAATATCTCGGTGTTACATTAGATAGACATTTAAAGTTCAATTCACATGTAGACAGAGTGCGAAACAAAGCCGCTATGGTCTTGGGTCGCCTCCATCCGTTGCTTTGTCATAAGAGTAAGATGTCCCTCAGACACAAGCTCACTTTGTATAAGACGTGTATTCGTCCCGTGATGACATATAGCTGCACCGTTTTTGCGCATATGTCCGAAGATAACTTTGATAAGCTGCAGGTTCTCCAAAATCGTGTTTTACGTAAAGTGACCGGTGCCCCGTGGTACATCCGGAGAGTCGATCTCCATAGAGACCTAGAGATCCCTTCTATCTGGGCGTACGTAAAATCACTTACGATTAGTTATTTTGAAAAAGCCGCGAATCATCCCAGTCCGTTAGTGGTATCCACCGCAAACTATGAACCCGTACCTAACGCTGCGCGTTATAAAAGACGTCCGCGACACATTTTTATCGACCCTCCTGATTCAATCACGTCAGCGAACGATCAGTACCAGCCTATCCCTCGAAACAGAGCGTGCTCACGCTCACGCCCGCGTAACCACAGATCGCGCCGCAGCGGTCTGGGGGTTAACTTCCCTCCCGCACACTCGAACAGGCCTCTCACGGCAGCGGCTCAAGCCTAGGTTCGATCCCTCGGTAGGGAGCCCTTGAGTGCGTTGCTTGCGCGATACGGTGACACACCAATACATCACTGCTACAACACTACACGATCACCCCCACATACGTGTACGCCTACACGGTACACATTTTGGTGGAAGGGTTTACTTTTTTTCCCTTATCGAACTGAAAAACTCAATTTTCCGATAATAAATATATGGAGGAGTTGTTGAGGCGTGTATGCTTGGTACACATATACGTTTCAACAACTCATACATATATTAATAGTTAGCTAGGTTAGCTAAGATAGGTCGCGATTTTGCATGCAACAGACAACAACCAAGCCGAGGTGTGCTGTGCATGTTACCGATTTGCCGGACTGCAAATTGAAGCGCCATGTCAAGCGGGTGTTAGTGTCAAAAGAATATTATAGAGTGGATCAGTGAACGATAGTGATGTCTGGAATTGACTTCTCTCTGTGCATCCACTATAAGCTGTATGATGTATTTAAATGTATGTAAAAAAAAAATGTACCCGATCGAGTTTCTTGCCGCTTCTTCTCGATGGCTGGGTTGTTTCCGAACCGGTGGTAGTTTTTAACGTTCATAAGCGCCTTATTAGGGCCTAAACGGAATAAAGAATTTTTGATTTTGATTTTGATTTTGTACCCTTGAGCTGGTTGCCAAAATAAAATCGGCTGAGTGCCTTAAGCGCTCGCCTTAGTAGTCCGGTGAAGCTGTTAAGACCTTGCTGGGTCAATAGCGTATTCATTTCGAAAAAAAAAAAATAGACATACAATTGTGTGTAGAGCAGCGACATGTAGCCCTTTATAGGTCAAACTATGGAAGTCAAAGCAATTAGTATTAATTAACAATAAAAATTATGATAATCGTCAAACTAATGTTATGCGAGTAATAAATCAATAACATCAATTCCTATTTATGTCTCATTGAAATCTACATAATTATAATGATTCTCATTTATGTTTCTTTAATAAAATGGCGCTAGTATTAATGTGTCTCTCTTATAAGGGTGCGCTTGGCGTCAGTATCAATGCGTATCTCTAATATTGTGGCGCTAGTATCTCGTGTCTTGGATATGACGAGTGGCACCGGAAGTGGGTAGATTTTTTTTTTATTGTGGCACGGCAAAATGACTGCACTATGCCTGGTGGTAAGCACAGTGCAATCCAAAAATAATAGCGACCACCGATTGACACACTATCCATCGCCGGTCGCCACTATCATGCCGGCCTGCAAAAAGCTGGATATGCACAGGCTGATCCCGAAACGAGACTCTCAGAAGCGAATCACTATTACGGGCTTTTTCGTCATATACATAGTGGTTGCGACCCCGTCGGGCTGTAAAACCCTACCACCCCACTTTCGCCATTGCCTCGTTCGTTATTCAGCAGGGTGCACCACGTGCAGGTGAGGTTGGCTTGGGTGTCTCAAGTCTTATGATGTTATATGACACCCCTTACACCCCAAACTAACCCCCAAGATAACAATATATACCTATAATAAATGTGAATATGAGTTGGTTTGTTACGCTTTCAAACCTTAATTATTGAATCGATTATCGTAAAATTTTGCTCGTTGTCACCGGTAAAGTAATAATAAAGTTCAAAAGATTTCTGATTTCTCGAACAATGTTCTTTTAATATCAAAACTGTATGGGGTGAATAATTGCGTAATCATTTTTTAAATATTAGTAATACGAAAATGATGTGTGAAAATTAACCCTTTCTGCAAACATATTAATAATAATAATAAACGACTGTGAAAAATATCTATTTATATTGTTTTTATAGGAAAAAAATATACAATAAATAAACTTCGTCGAGTTTTTTGGCGGCACTTCTCAAAGGCTACGATGTTTTTCGAACATTCATGAGTTCTTCCTTACTGCCTAAACTGGATGTAGCATTTTTTATCATTATTAATTGAATTCGCATCCCAAGACTTGATTATTATTTGCTGCAAAAACTATTCACCTATCAGGAATTCAGTAAGTTGTTCCATAGATACATGAGAGCTTGACCTTTTCGTGCTCTTAGTTGGCTGTGACCTGAATATTCATAACGTCCGACATGAGACAAGGTAGGCGGCTTCTTTAATGTGCAAAGAGCAATGAAAACATCAATCGAACCGCTTTAAATAATTTATCTACATCACTGTTACAAAGGGTAGAATTTGTATGTTTGTAAGAGACAGTCATTGCAACTACTGATTCAGTTTTAAATAGACTTTCACAGTATTTAAGCTTATGATTATAAAGAGTTATATTCGCCAATTAATAACTATCTTCTATATAAATATAAATAAATTGCCGTATGTACTTATATACTCATATACGTACGTCACTTCCGTATCGCTGCAGCTATTAGACTCATTCTTTTCTTATATCTACTGGTTTTGCTATTAAAAAATTACAATTACAATTTTTCACGGCAATCTGTAAGAAGTTAGGTTTTAAATATTTAACAGGCTAAGGGTAATTATATTATATTTATTAGCTTGTTTTAAAAACCTATATTAATATTATAAAAAGGTAAAGTTTGTTACTTTGTGCCGTTGTAGGGGGAATCTCAGGAAGTGCTTATCCGATCTGAAACATTTTTTCAGCGTTATATAGCTCATTTATCGAGGAAGGTTATAGGTTATATATTACTACGCTAAGACCAATAGAATCGGAGTACTAATGAAGCATATTTCAAAATCGTGGATTTATTCCTCTTGAGAGCTTCCCCTGCGTGTTAGCGTTAGCCCCAATTAAGTATACCACGCGGACGAAGTCGTGGGCAGAGGTTAGTATTGTAAAGCAAAATTATCAATTATAATTTTGAATGTATTGGGACCGTAACTACCATGGACATAAGATGTATGTTTTTAATTAACTACCAAAAATAATAACTCAAAGCAGATGAAGCTACTCGTAAAATCTAGTCTCTGTAGTAATATAACGAGTTATTCTTACAGAACTAAACCTGTTAATGCGTACCATCCATCACTGGTCGTGTCCGAACGGTAATTATTCGTACGATCTATAAATGTGCGCAATCATCGGCGTAGGTTTGCATCTAAGGTATCGTTTAAGTATATTAAGTAAATTTTATGCAATTTCTGATCCCTGGCCAGCAAAAGTAAGCAATGCTCCTCAGCAATACTTACCACCCCAGCCCATGCATACGTAAACATATATATACAATAGACCCTCAATAACGCAAACCTCGATAAAGTAAAAATCTCTATAATTTCTCTGCTCCTTGCCCCTCAGAGCCCAATACCTCCACTACTTAAAATACGCACCCTCTATAATTTAAGCTAATAATTGTAGTATTAGCCCTAAATTACTTGAAGAAATTCCAACTACGAGCGTATCTATTAGCGAAGCAAGGAGAGCTATAGTGACTAGAGAGCTATAGCAATGTAGTAACATAAAAGATAATGTGTTCTCCTCTCTATTTGTCACAGGAAATCAGATCGATTTAGAAACCACGAACTGTTTATACTGTGTAATATGTGTATGTATTCGGATAAAATAAGAACTGTATATTAACTCTGCCCGTAATTAACTGTATATTAAATCTTAACTCTGCCCTCCCGATGTCTATACTCTATTCTCCCAATATCTTAATTTTACCCTCCCAATAGGTATCTTCTTGATAATTTAATGTATGTCCGCAAAAATGTAGATATGCTGGATAGTAAAAGACCAACATAATTTAAATACTAGAAACTGCAACAAATTGGTCATTCTATGCTTCAGGCTCACTAAGTCCAATAACAATTTTTTAGGTAATAGTGTTAGGTTTTATGGCAAAGTCCAAAAACACATTACTGATTTGCCGGATAGTGAGTTCAAGGATCATGTCAAGCGGCTTTTAATATCTAATAATCTAGAATGGATTAATATGTGAACGATTGTGATGTCTGGAAATGACACCCATCTCTGTGCATCCACTAATAACGAATGTAACTATTTATGTTTTGTAAAAATATATAACATGAAGAGATAAACGAGATCGAGTATCTTGCCGGTTCTTTTCCACGAATGGGTTATTTGTCTGAACCGGTGGTAGCTTTAACGTTCATAGGTGCCTTCTCGGGTCCTAAATTGAATAAAGGATATTTTGATTTCATTGATTTAACTCACTAATTAAAATAAACCCTTGATAAATTAAAAACCCTAAAATGTAAAATATTTTGTGTTTCCCTTGGTTATTAACTTAACAAGGTTTTACTGTATTACTTAATCTGTTCTGGTTTCCCCCTTGATTCACGGGCAGTAGTTAACAAATCTAGAGATAAGGAATGTATAGTCTATAGAGGAATTAACTTATAGCGGTTCGCTACTAGGGCGATGGTAGCCAAATAGTCCGGTGAAGTGTTAAGACATAGCTGGGTCAATATCGTAGTCAGATCGAAAAAAAAACAAGTAGATAGGTTCGTGCGTCTCATACTCTCTCAACCTTATCATATAGATCCCCTGGATTACTCACGCCATCAAAAATAAGCAAATTGAAGAAGCTCCACCGTGGTACTTACATGAATACTTGAATATTCTCTAAGTACCTTAGACAGTTACTTTACGGGTTCCGATTAAAAACAGGATAGCTAAAGGCGATACCATTCGTTGTGTTTCGACACAATGCACCTTGCACGTGAAGATTGGTAGCTCCTCGTTACGACTGGAAAGCCGGTGTTTACCTTTGATTTGTTAGTTTGTTATTGAAATACATTATTCCCTATCGTAACAGTTTTGTTAGGATAGAAATTATGATGTTTTGCTTTGGAAATGTTCACTGAAAGTTTGATTTATTATTGTTTACTGTTTAAACGCATGAAAATGGAGTTGTAAGTAGGTTAGTAACGGAGTAGATTTTAATATATGTCTGTTTAATATGGACATATCATTGCCAGATCATTGTTAACCGAGCTTCTTTTTTTTAAGGTTGGAGCACTGTTACGTATTACTGCTATAAATCTATCGCAAAACACTTGTTCGTGTGTTTTGGTAACTGTATTTCATAGTCAAGTGTCCTCTAGGTTTGGTGTGTTTACAAATTTATACCACGTCATCTAAACTAAACGTCACGGAAAACCGACGTGAAGTAATACTGTTTGCATTGTTGAGTTTCGTTCGGTCAGTGAGAGTGCCCGAGGCCCACCTCCACCTCATCCCTTCCCTTTTTTTTATTGAAGCACGATAAAGTGACTGCACTATGCCTGATGGTAAGCATAGTACAATCCAAAACAGTGGCGCCCACCGAAAGACAGATCATCCATCGTCAGTCGCCGCTGTCATGCCGGCCATAATGACGAAAGTCACCCGGTACTGGATATGCACAGGCTGATGCCGAAACGCGACGCGCAAAGGCGAGTCACTATGACGGGCTTTTTCGCCATGTACATGGTGGTTGCGACCCAGTTAGGCTGTAAAACCCTACCACCCCGTTATCGCCATTGCCTCGTTCGTTGATCAGCAGATTGCACCACGTGCAGGTGAGGTTGGCTTGGGTGTCTCAAGTCTTAAGATGTTACTCGACAACCCTTTACACCCCAAAATTCCCTTCCTCCCCTTTGCCGTCACCATCAATACACGTTGGCAACGCACTTGCGAGTTCTCTGGTGTTGCAAGTGTCTATGGACGGTGGTGATCGCTTAACATTAGGTGACCCATCTGTTCGTTTGCCTCCTATAAAAAAAAATGATTTTGTGGTTAATATTCTAATATCATCAACACTTTTCTTGGTTTTACTGTGATTAAAAATTACTAATTTATGTTTACTTTCAATATTAACATCATGACGGTCTTTTACTAAATCTGGCTTGTGTCATTTTTATATGCATTAAATTATCAAGAAACTTCTGAAACTTGGTCTTCGGTGGTTCACGAGAGTCAATACTGTAAACTGCTCGAAGTTTCTGTAATATAAATTTGGTATCTATTACAGCTGATGTTTTCCACAACGAAATACCGGATGATATTGAAATATGAAAGCAGACAAATTTAGTCGTACCGATATTAATTGGCAAATTTAGAGAATTTCGAATACAAAAAAAGCTTCTTTTTCATTCAACAACATAATCGACTCTAACACCAAACAATAAAATCCGTCGAGCGTTTCGCACATGATCATAGTAGAAACTTTCTAATAAATATACTTCAATATAAATTGTATATTTTAGACTAGCAGCCACCTGCGTTTTCGTCTGCGATTTTCTTCATAAAGAACTATATGAGATATTTCTTTAATTTGAAAAACTGTGAAACATATCTATTTTATCTTCTTACTGAATTTCTAAATACCAATTTCCATACAATTAAGTTAAAAAATGACGGATTATCATGCAACATTTTATTTCCTTTTCACTAAGTTACATTTCCAAAAACACTTTCTAAGCGCTGACCTATAATAGTATTAAAGGAATCTGCATGCAAATTTTCATGGTCCTACCCTAGTAGTTTAGGCTTAGCGATGATATGTCTTCTATATTTTATAATATACATAGATATTAAATTAGGTACATTTCATAAACTATAGCTTTCTTAATAAATTGGAATTTAAATAAAAATAAGTCGTAAATGCTGATTAAAAGCCAACTGTCTGACATGAAGTCGTTTATATGTATAAAATATATAAAGGTTTATTAGCCTGTTTTGCTGCATGTTACTTCAGTGAAACTACCAACATTACTGCCCTATACGGCGAAGGTAACTATCCTGGCGGAGTTGATGTCTATCTTTAGGAAGCTCGTGCCTTCGAATTTGCTATTTGATATCCCTATTAATTTTGATTTACTGCTTTAGTCTGAATACGTCGCAATATAAATAAATTAGATATATAAAACCTGTAAGTCGTAATAAAAATAATTGTTCAGTTTATTACAATCATTACACTCAGACAAACAATTCGAAATAAGTAATGAATTTTCAATCAAACGTGCGTTATTTAAACGGTTTAAGGGACAGATGTAAACCTCTTTTGGATATATCTATACTAATATATAAAGCTGAAGAGTTTGTTTGTTTGTTTGGTTGAACGCGATAATCTCAAGAACTACAGATCCGATTTAAAAGTTACTTTTAGTGTTAGATAGCTCATTTATCGAGGATGGCTCTAGGCTACATATAATCACGTTAAAACCAAAAGGAGCTGAGCACTAATGAAGAATGTCTCAAAATCGGGCTATTTTGGAAGCTTCCGCTGCGTGTTAATGTCAGTATTATATGCGTTGCCATGGTAACGCGATAACATTCTATCAAAAATATTTTCATGGTTTATTTTGTATTCCTATTAAAAAAGTTTATTCTACGTTAGTTTTGTTTTCGATTTTTAATCATACGTGTTACGTTTATATAGCAAACATTTCTTAAGTTTATTTTGTGTTGTTATTCAGAAAGTTTAGTAGTAATAATATTCGTCCAATAAGACAGTCGAAGGAATTAATCCATACAGCCAATTCTGAAGTTGTCAATATAATTAGTTTTCTTCTATGTCCAAGTTAATGTAAAGGTATAAGCGCCGAATCCTCTACATAATATAACGTAATTTTTTATCTTCTTAATCTTCAAGACCATAGAATTAATGCTTCGTGGTTTTATTTTTCATTCATTTAACTTATGCAAAATAAACGAACGATATTATATAATACGCAACCAATTTCTACACGATATAGAATCATGTAACACAATATTATGAAAAAAATATAAAATCCACTACATGACAGACTGAAATCCCGCCAAACACTCTTAAAAAACTCTATTCTACATTAGTTTTGTCGCCAATTTTTTATTTGTGATATATTACGTATTATAAAAGTAAAGTGAGTGTAATTTATATTAAAATAAATTATTTTTGGTGAATACAATCTGTGATGCTACAAACATCAACATTTTTTTTAACTCTGTCGATATGTCTATTTTTTTATTTGTTCCGGGTGATCTCCGAAACGACTGGACCTATTTGAATGTTTTTTTTTTCTTAGAAATGACTACGCTTAACAGCTTCACCGGACTACAAGTAATATTTGAACGGGAATTTTACGGGCAAATAAGTAACTAATTAGCTGTTTTATTTAATATTGTTCGATAATGTGTAGATTCATATTTTCATTATTTTCTTATATAGTGTGAGCACTGAGGGTGATATATAGTTTAAAATTCCAGTTATGTGGCTGATCATAATTCCATCCCATTCGATACACTATTAGTATTCACATACATAATGTACACGTTACCTGTTACAGTAGATGATGCGCGTGTGATACAAATATTTTTGAAATAGTATTATTGTAATTTACACTAGATGTGTAATCACAATTTTAAATTTAATGTATTTAAAAAAACGCGTGTGAAGCCGCGGGTAACAGCTAGTGTTGTATAAGCCATAACCAACCATATTCCTATAACAAAAACGAGCAGTTCGAGCAACTTATAATATGGGGCCTCGCGAATCATTAAAGCCTAAGTTTTCGGAATTCGGTATCTTAACTATGCCCTCCCAATATATTTTTGATAATTTAATGTGTGTCCGCAAAAACTTAGATATGCTGGATCAAGTAAAAGACCAACATAATTTAAATACTAGAAACTGCAACAAGTTGGTCATTCCATGCTTCAGACTCACGACGTCCAATAACAGTTTTTTAGGTAATAGTGTTAGGTTCTATAACAAAATCCCTAAACATGTTACCGATTTGACGGATAGTGAGTTCAAGAGCCATGTCAAGCGGGTTTTAATATCTAAAGGCTATTATAGGGTGGACCAGTATGTGAACGATTGTGACGTTTGGAAATGACGCTACTAGAGAGTAGCGTGTACAGAGGTACATCCACTAAAAACTTTGTAACTAAAGTATACTTTGTAAAGATATGTAACATGGAAAGATTAACCAGATCGAGTTTCTTGCCGGTTCTTCTCGGTGACTGGGTTGTTTTCCAAACCGGTGGTAGCTTTGAGTTTCATAAGCGCCTTCTCGGGGCCTAAATTGAATAAAGAATATTTTGATTGATTGATAAGAAACTAGCTAATATTTGCGACTTTGTTTTCTTTGTCTTACGTCTGCACACCATACCGCTTGCTCCACAAGGAAATACACATCGCTGAACTTTCTCGCGTTATTTTTAATTTTATTTTTGCTGATCAATTTTCCTGATTATTACTACCGTCGTCGAGTGGATAACATTAGGTATCTTGCGATAATTTAAATATTCTAACAAGATGGTGGCTCCCGAGTTAGAACTTTCCATGGAGTTTTTGTGACATCTCAAATTTATACTTTGTGATATTATATTTCATTTACACTTATGCACAACGACCGAAATATATTACGTAAAACACCACCAATATTACAAACCATAGAGTCAAATAACACAAAATTATGAATAAAATTTAATAGCCACTACATGTCATACTAAGATCCCGCCAAAAATTCCTTCTGTCGCTATAATTGTATATTTCGGTTTACATCACTTTCTTTTTCTCTCTGGCCAGTAATTTATTTTCCATCCTTTTTACATGAAAAACATTGCGTTAAATTTCGTCTTTAGAAGTCTACTCGCATAAGTTTTAAAAAAAAGAACGTGCCTTTAAAACGACGTGTGAAATTTAAACATACCACACATAATGTTTTATCGGCGTCGATTTACACAGATAGGCACAACATCGACCGTGTTCGGGCACGACTTCAATCGGCATACTTACGTGACGATTTTCTTATGAAAAAGAAGCGAGTTCACATCCATTAGGCGGGAGGTTTTCTCGTGTAATTGCATCGGACGCACACCGCGCCGAATCGGTCGGCTCGTCGCATCGTCACGTTCAGAATCGAATGAGCTTTTTTTTTTAGTTATTTAGCTGAAATTCTTAGTATACCGTTCGTTCAATAACGGATTCTCTAGTTTTTGCTCAACGTTCGATAATTAGTTCTCTCTGTGAGATATTGTCCAGTTCGGTGTTGTGCGAAGCCGAACCTGTTGTCGAATTAGTGTTTTATACGTTTTTATTTCTTAATTTATTAATGTTGAAGAGTTTCTTTTTACGTTAAATGCTTACGGTGTATAACTCGAGGCTCAGGCTTGAATAGTTATTTATGGTCGTTGTTTTATTTTAACTGGTTAAAAGGTATTATATCCACTTTATGTTAGGTTTTTTGTTATTATATTTATGTTATTATATAGTTTGTAGGGCAAGGTTTAGTTAAATGCGGTTTTATTACGTTTAGATAAGACAAGTCTAGAGATATAATTAAATGAATAAATAATATATATGTAATCAATTTATTATTGTTTAAACCATATGAATGGTCACATAACTATAATATACTATGACATAAAAAAATATACATAAATTTATCAGAGTTGAGATAGTACGTTCATCGCTCTGAATTTAAGAAAAAAAATGAAGTAAAATGTTTCTTTAACCGGGTTGTGCGATTATTGATGGGGAATACTTATAGGTTCACGTCACCGTTGATCTCGACATGCTCGTTATTTATTGCGCTTACACCAGGCTAGCGACGCGTAGTATAGCGGCCTCCCCATATGTTTCATTAATTAATATACTGTATAAAATGTATATAATTGTTGCTCGTATTACTCTAAATTATTTCAATTTACAAATTATGAAATTTAAATATATCAGTCCATAATTTATTTCGAAAATAAAAAAGAACAATTATTTCACTGTCAGAGTTTTCACTCCTGTCGGCAATCCTTCTGACTGTTTAAATTACGTGTCCTCTAGGCCTGTCCGAACACGCTAAATACTGAGCCATCGCTGCTTCAAAATTACAAGATTAATATTGTTTGTAAAGGGCTGTTGTCTGAGAACTATGTTTTTAATTTTTTCTATAATCTAATCTAATACCTTTAAACGAGCAATTATTGTATATTTATATATTTCTATATATTCAGTATCTTGAAAACGGCGTCATATATTTCCGTGAAACTTAGTATTAGTATTACCTTAGTAGTAGTTTCGGGGACGATAGATTCATCTAGCAAGATTTCATTCATAGAAAACTTTTTTTAACAGAATTTTCAGGGAATGAAAAATATAGCTAGAATATAAAGGTAAATTTCACCGGCGTTGTCAAAACAAAAATAGCTCAGGTGGAAATCGGTTGCTTCAAAAATGCATCGAACCCCAGTTCGAGTCTGAGTGACAGCAAAGAGATAATTTTTTTAAATTCTTTTTTGTTTAAGGAAACATGCTTATTTTGTGAGGCAAATCTAACAGTTTATTTTCATTTAAAAATGTTTTTAAACTACCGAACTAGGCTCTGTCTTCCAAGTACTATTACTTACATGTGTCTGTCTGATTACAATTGGTTGTTGCTCTTGATATATAAAAAAAAAGTTTGGTCGATTATCATGACTTGGGGCACCTAAATGTTTTGTCATGGCGGTTTTATTTCATCCATTTTGCTGTACGTCGCCACTATATGGCATTAGGTTGAATTTTTTTTTTACCGGCTAGCCGATTACCACAGAAATCTGTATGTGTGGAATTTTGAAGATGGAGATTCTTTAGACAATATTCATTCCACGATAAGTTTATATTCTAACATTATAATAATAACAAGTAGTAACACATACACAATTAAGTCAGTTTTTTTTCTAAAGTATGTAGGGGAGAGTGGGGTAATGTGGAACACTTAACTTGAAACGCTAAAAAATAAGAGAAAAAAGTTATAAACTAAATCAAATCTTGTGGCTACATGAACTTTAGTTATCTATATACTTAGTAGTCATAAAACGTTATTTTAAATTTACGTTTTAATAAAAATATAAACTAAAACAAAAAACATTGCTGTTCCTGTTTACCCGATACCCTATGGGGTAATTGAGATCATCCTGTGGGGGAAATGGGAATGGTATGAGGTAATTAAGAAATACGTTTGATCGATCTTTCTTCCGTAATTACGAGGCATCTGAAATAATTTGTAAAGTTTAAATATTTTTACACAATCAACCAGCAGTACCATGGGTAATTAGGAGGGTAAGGGGCAATTGAGAACGTTCCACATTATCCACCTAATGCCGTTCCCAATTACCCGAATTAGTCAATATACTTAAAAATTGCCGCCACTCTCAAAAGCATTTTTTATTAACTTCAATCTGTGTTGCATTTGAAAACAGATACTGCGTGTATGATATGAGCAAAAACACAATACCTTTGAACGCAAAAATATGATGCTTACTTGCGTTATAACTGATGACAAAAATTGTATCAAAAATACAAAAATATTGTTCTATTTACCGTGACAACACTAGTGCGTCCTTTCAATCCCACTTTCGCATACGCAATGAATGGCTCAGCATTCAGCCGTAGAATAGGTTCGCGATGGTGTAGTACGGGGAGATGTACTATTTATCTATTACTGTTCCCAATTACCCGATGTTCTCAATGACCCCACTCTTCCCTATCAATTAAATAATGTAGTGTACCAAAATTACAGTTACCTAATCATTATTTCCTAACTTAGAAATGCTCATAGGTACGCATATATAGTGCGAAATGTCTAGAGGGAAAATGTTAATTTGTATAATAATGTACTGGTTTCATCATAAATGGGTGGACTCGCCCGGGGTACTACCACACGACTCACAGAAAACCAACGTGAAGTAACAGTGCTTGCATTGTTGCGTTTCGTTCGTTCAGTGAGAGCGTTGAAGGTCCACCTCTCCTCACTTTCTCCCTCTCCTCTTCCTTTCCTCCCCAACAAGGGCTGGCAACACACTTGCGACTCCCCTGGTGTTGCAAGTGTCTATGGACGGTGGTGACCACTTAACATCAGGGGACCTATCAGTTCGTTTGCCTCCTATGATATAAAAAAATGACGTAGACTATGCTATAAAAATTTAATATTTCGAGAAAATGATGTATTCTTCTACATATTTCCCATATGTTGATTTTCATATGTTTTTTACTTCGATTCTTTGTTGTATTTTCGTTGCGTAACATATTGTTTTTTTTTAATGCGAGGTCCGCTGTACTTCAGTCACCTGTAATTGGTTACATGACGAAGGTGTGACACGACCCGACCGATACACTCAACCCTCCCTATGAGAGTTGATTATATATTCGTATTGTCTTTTTGTGCAAATAAAGCAAAATATAGAACGTTAAATTCACAGTAATTACATTAATCAATGATTTGAAAAGCGTAAAAATGTTTATAAAAATACTCATGCAAAATAGGCATTCAAACCACGGATTTTCCTTTTACGAATTTAATAACCGCTTTTGATCAGAAGCATCTACTACAGTGGTACTCAACCATTTTAAACAGGTCACAAACACTTTTATCTCATGGTTTCGCGGGCCGCAAACTACAAATATTAAGGTTTTAAATAAAAAACCTAATTTCAAATTAACAACATAATAATAGTGAAAAAACATAGTGCAAAATGGTTGTCCAATAAAAGAAGCTTGGTTTTTTTTCCGAAATGTCTACGCTATTGACCCAGCAAGGTCTTAACAGCTTCACCGGACTACTAAGGCGAGCGCTTAAGGCACTCAACCGATTTTATTATGGCAACCAGCTCAAGGGTGCACGGCACACCTCGGCTTGGCTGTTGCTTGTTGCATGCAAAATCGCGACCTATCTTAGCTAACCTAGCTAACTATTCATATATGAATGAGTTGTTGAAACGTATATGTGTACCAAGCATACACGCCTCAACAACTCCTCCATATATTTATTATCGGAAATTGGAGAGTTTTTCAGTTCGATAAGGGAAAAAAGTAAACCCTTCCACATTTATGTGTAAGCGTGTAGACGTGCACGTGTGTGGGGATGATCGTGTAGTGTTGTAGCAGTGATGTATATTTGTGTGTCACCGTATAGCGCAAGCAACGTACTCAAGGGCACCCTACCGAGGGATCGAACCTAGGCTTGAGCCGCTGCCGTGGGAGGCCTAATCGGGTAATAAAAGAAGCTTGGTGTAACCCTTATATCATAAAGAACGCACTGTGTTTGGTTTATCTAGGATATATTTAATTTACTCAGCGTGCTCCTAGTTTTTCTGATGGGTAGGAAATTTAAAATAATCGAGAATAGAGTATAATCGTTTGTGCCAACTACAAAGACCCCCGGCGGGTCACAGATTCCATATACCTGGTCTACTATATAAGTTATTAATATTTCGCTTTTTCTAGAGCTACTTTTAGATTTAACTTATTCACGCACAACTCGCATAAATAGTGTCAAACGTTTTTCGTAGCAGTGAGACGTGGTAGCGGCCAATCAACTCCACGGGGAAGTGTAAAGTAACATCCACTATAATATTTTTTTTTATATCATAGGAGGCAAACAAACAGGTGGGTCACCTGATGTTAAGTGATCACCACCGTACATAGACACTTGCAACACCAGAGGAATCGCAAGTGCGTTACCAGCTTGTGTTGATGGGGAAGAGGGAGGTGGGCCTCCGGCGCTCTCACTGACTCAACGAAATGCAACAATGCAAGCATTGTTACCTCGCATCTGTTTTCATCATGCTGAAACCAGTAATAGCTTGCTAGGCCAATAGCATAGTTGAGAAAAAAAAACTAAAACTATGGAAAAGGAAACAAGATGGCAAGAATATTGAAATATATGTAATTTACTAATTGTTTTAGCGCTTGCTCGTGTTAAAATAGGTTTTAAATATCCAACGGAGACTATATAGTTCTTTTGGAAGAAAAATACCCTATGTCCTTTTCTGTGTCCGTTACAATATGCACAATTTAATGATGATCAATTTAGTATTTAAAGTGTGAACGCGTAACAAAGAAACAAGCAAATTCACTTTTGCATTTATAGTATTATTAAGGACTAGTTGTGCCCGCGACTTCGTCCGCGTGGAACTTTATGTAAAAGATAGTGATTAACAAATTTATCTAAATGTATTAAATTCATTCACTCGTACTTAAGTCGCGTCGACAATAAATTACAATAACTTTTGATAGACCAAATCGGTTTAAATGAAACAAAGACTAAATTATACTCGAAGAAATGTTTTATGATTCTCTTGTAGAGATTTTATCATGAACGCAGTATTTAGAAGTAGTCCGGTGAAGCTGTTAAGACCTTGCTGGGTCAATAGCGTAGACATTTCGAAAAGAAAAAAAACAGTATTTAGCAGTGATCCGTGTACAAAAAAAACAGACAGATAGACAAACAGACATTTCTAAAATTAAAATGTATTTACTTTATTACTTATTCCTGGACACCAGCAACATTTTTTTTTACAAAATTCTAAAACTACAGACACGTTACATTTGCATTCTTATTATATGTATATGTAGTAAGGATGAAGCTATCAAGATTTTTTTTTCATATAAAGACCAAGTGTCTCAGAAAATAAAAAAAAATTGATCGCAATGTATCCAATAGTTTTTTAGTGATGCGCGCATAACAGCGAACCTTTATAATTATTATAACATAAACATATTATTTTTTATAACATTTTATATTATATATGTACATAGATGTACGACATCTGAAACTAAACAATGACTTACAGTTAAATGAATCGCAGACCAAATCAAACAACGCACGTACGACGTGCAAATATGCAAGATATGAATGATAGTGTGTCCCTCATTATAATATGGTACCTACATATCGTGTTTATTTAATACTAGTTCAAACACGCGACATTAGTTACGTGATAAAGATTGTAATATTCGACATGACGCACGTGTTTTATCAAAAAAAAAAATCATTTTTTGATGTTTATTTCCCGTAAAAGAAAATTATGATGATCTAAGGTCAAAACTTAGTCCGGATTAAGTTATATTCTTATATGAAACTTACTTTAAACTATGTACATAAAACGATAGACCCCAGTCGTTGTGCGCGCATCGCGCAAAAACTATACAATAGATTTTAATTTAAATTTACTTCTTAGTCGCTTAGTCCTTATTTGAAGAATGATCACGATATTTTAATTTGAGCGAAGTTATTGAAGTTTTAGAAAACTACAGTTTGAATAATCTTGACAACGTATAAGTTGTGACGATGATGGTGATGAGTTTTATTGACCGTTAGGTTAGTATATAAGCTAAATATCATTAAAATTTCGGGTGGTACCTATACCAGTTCGCTTACAGGAAGTCGACCAACGCATGCTACGAGTGCGGCGCTGATGAGGACATTCTGGCTGCGGTGGTAGGATAAGATTTATCACTGCTGAGTGTGGTTTCAGCTATGCTCGGCAGTGAACAAGCATGGCAAGCGATGGCCTCCTTCTGTGAGGAGGTCGGCTCGCAGAAGGAGGTGGCGGATCCTCTTCGTGGGCCCTCTTCACCAACGGATGACCGGTAGAAGGAGGTAGTAATTCACCGCCTCCCCCTACTACCGTAGCAGGACCTGAGGGATTTCATTATTGCACAGGTTTGGCTGACGAGGGGAGGCTAGCTGAAGTGTACCTAGTCTGTCTGCCTATTAGACAGGAACCCGGTTATCACATTCCCGTCGGGCGGGTCGGTGGGGTAGCTTTCCGAGGTTGAATAGCTAGAACGATCCCTTACTGTTCCAACCAATACGGTCTGTCGGTGCACCGAGGGGCTTCAGTTCGTACTAGTCACACATAGCCTCCTCAACCTCGAGAGGATGAGGAATTTCCACAAATTAATAATAAAAAAGGATAACCGTAAATCAGTTATTGGGTCATAAACTTTAAAAGAAAAAAATATATTTATAAAAATAAAATATGATTTGTAATTAATCCGAAAAAGTAGGTAATTATTGAAAAGAACAAAAACAATTGAACGTAAACGTCGCGTCGCGGGGAACAGCTTGTTAAATAATACACTTAAGTAACAGTATATTGGTGCATAACTCACTAAAATGCTATAATAATGTGTTATCTCAAGTCTTACAGAACTATACACAATGGAGGTTTTATAGCCTTACTACACAGTGAAAGTGAGATCAATACGATAGTGTATCCCCAAGGTTTGGAGTTTGTACATGATTTAAACTGTTTATAATATAATCAAAAATACCTTATTTAAATATTACAGTCGCCGTTACTTTGTACTTCCGCCTGGAATTGATTTGCCGCTGTCAATTGTACGAAATACGTGTCATTGATTTTGACTGTAACACGTTAATTTGCAACATAATTTAATTGATACTTTTATGTTTAAAGCTACATACCAATTATGTCAACCAACTATAGGTTCAACCGGTAATTAGTTAGTTATTAATACTCTTTCTACTATTATTTTCAGATTTAACTATCTCTGGTCCACGTCGCGCAAATAAAATCAAACGACTCTTGTTGTAGGCAGCGGCCGATCAATTCCAGGCGGAAGCACAAAGTAATTAAATATTATTTATTGAATACGTTTTTTATTTAAGCCCTAAAAACACTAACATTGCACCGTTTCGAATATACCCAGTTATCGAGAAGCGTCGGTAGGATAATTGTTCAGGTTTTCCTTTTGTTTTGTATATGATATTATGGTTTTTTTATGAACCACATTTATATTTTCTATGGTATACGAAGTGGTGGTCATTGATTTTTTAAATTATAATTTTATCTTAATTTATTATATATTTTGTAAATTACTTCCCTTTAAAACAATCTTGTTTAATCTCGAATAAAAATGATGTCTAGAATGGTAAACGGATTAAATCTATTTAGAACACTGGCTTCTAGGTTCACCTGCCATAACACACCTAGAGAAACTTAGTGACAGATTTTATATACGCCGTAATTCTATTAACTGTCAATAATGTGTCATAATTTATAATTTACCGTATTAATTGCCTTATATAAATTAATATATAGATGTACTAACTATATCCTTAATTAATAACTAAAATTAATTACCAATAAATAAAATTAACATAAATTTAACGTTTATGATTGAATTTATTTTATCGTTAACAAAACCTTTGTCATAAATGATATAATAAAACGTATGCGGCCAGTATAATCTTGTTTGACATAAGGTTAATTATAACATAAAACTGCTATTTTATACTCCATGCAATCAAACTATAATATATGCTTGTTTAGTCTTAGTTAAAGGTTTACGGTATTTTATGCGAAGTTTATCAGTGGATGCATCAATGCACCGTTGCATCGTGGATTTGATGTCATCGTTAGCGCACGCGTGACTGCCTGCAGCTACCGTAGCTTCATTTCGTACTGTGATTCTCAAAGTGTCTTGTTTATATGCTGAATGGAAGAGGGGTCGATTTCGGCGAAAAAAAATACGTAGGCCGGCATGAAAGCGGCCATTAGGCATAGTGCAGCCACTTTGCCGTTGTACAAAAAAAGGGTTCCATGAGATGCGAATAAAAGTCAACGATAATGATTACATTTAAGCAGGTCGTAAATTTAATTTCGGCTTTGCACGAATATAACAATGCATATACACATACTATCATCTACTTATATAATGCTTCTTTATAATATGTACGTGTATATTAATGAAAAAAATACTTGATCAAAACTTATTAAAAATTGGGAAATTAGCAAAAGTCAATATCAAGTAAGACTCCTCTAAACGTAACCGTAAAAATGTGGCAAGTGGTCTACGAGACAAAAAAATTTGGGGACCTCTGGTCTAATAAAACCTTTCAACCGAGTGCCACGGGAAATAATATTTTCGTCTTTAATAAATATAATGAGAAATATAAGGAGAATATATCACCACTCTCGATGACCATTTTTTCGTCTGTGTAAAAATATCTCTCAGACGGGATACATCAGCTTTAGCATCTAAGATTTATAAAGTAAATAGTTACGAAATTAGTATTTAACGTAGAATTAACGTTTGTGACCCTAAGGTCACGTACCGTTGTATAAGATTTCATAATTAATTTTATGTTATGACACAACTACTTGCCCGGTTGGAAGTGAACACGATTGTACGGTCGAATTTGTTTTCAACGCCATCTATCCGCTTATCTCTCGCACTAAATTATTAGCTATTCGTTATATATGTTTGATATTTTTGCGTTTATCATGTTTGTGATTTGCGCTACGACGTTTTCATTCTTTGACAAATAAAATTTCTGTAAATTTTTAGTATTATTTAGTTGTACATCACGATTACTAACTCGTATGTAATCTAATTTATAGACTCGGACTTGACGATAATATCTTTAGTTTTAGCAGTTTTTAGCAATAGATCTTAGCGTTTAACCATAGTCACACTTGATATTAAATTACGTCGTGGTCTAAGATGGTAAATACTCTAAAGCTAAAGGAGACTGGATACCAAGTTCGCTATCTTAACATACCAACAGATGCTTGGCATACAAATTTTCAACTTGGCGGTAGCTACCCAAGCGGATTAAAAAAAAAAAACTATCAAGCTGTGGTATCATCACGATATTTTTCCTCACCCGAAGGTCTGAGTCCATTGCAAAGTTTGGAACCTATCCATGACGCTGTATCCAAACACGTTATCAGCTAAAATGTCATCGCTTCATATTCGCTTCAGTTTTAATAATTTCAAAATTATCTTTTATTTTTATTTCTAGTTTTATTCTCTATATCATAGGAAGCTAACGAACAGGTGGATTACCTGATGTTAAGTGATCACCACCTTCCATAGACACCAGCAACACCAAAGGAGTTGCAAATGCGTTGCCAGCATGTGTTGATGGGATAATGGGGAGGGGAAGAGAGGGAAAGAGTTGAGACTCCGGCGCTCTCACTGATCGAACGAAACGTAACAATGCAAGCACTGTTACTTTACGTCAGTTGTCTGTGAGAGGGTGATAATACGGACGAGCCGACCCATCATGCTGAAACCACTTATAGCATCAGCGTGGCACTACCACCTAAACAAGTTTGTTCTATTGAGTTTAATAACAATTTCTTAAATGTTCATGTCAGCTTATTTTACATCTTTTTGATAATAAAAGAAACTCTATAAATATCAAAATACACTGTAGTCCAAGGTAACTGGCTAGCAAGTGTGGTTTTTGAAACATATCAATAGATACTTAGTAACACAAGTATACAATTTTAAGGCGATAACTAGCCAGATATATTGTTTCACCTAAAGTTTAGATGCTCATTCTAAAATTGGATGGAGAGACATTCCATTCCGCTAACGCTGAGACAACCTTACTTCCAATAAGTTTTAGTAATGACAAACTTTGAACTATTGTACAATAAGGTGGCTTTTGCACAGGCCTCTCTGATATGCCCATTTCATAAGAAATACGCCTTAACAAACTACCGTTTATTTACTAAGACGCAATAATATTATTCATTGTAACTGGTTGCTGAATCCGTTGTTCGTAGTTACTAACATTTAACCCTTGCCCAAGAGGTCGATTTGATTTTCCGGCACGTAAACGACGACCGACCCGAGCGACAAATTAACTTTAGTTTTGTTTAGAAAGTGCTGTTTATTTAATATTTCCGATAATCGTTGTTCATTTATGATGTATTATATTGGTTATAAGAGGCGAGGTGAACGTTTTATTGAATATTCTATACGGATTAATAATCTTTATAGGATACTAGCTGCTCGTCCCGACTTTGCATGAGTTGGCAAAAAAAAAAATGTAAACGATGGTGACGTCTGGAAGTGACGCCCCTTTCTGTGCATCCACTAAAAACGAATGTAACTGTCTATGTTTTATAAAAAATACTAGCGGGCTCGACAGACGTTGTCCCGCCCTGATTATAAAAAAAATCCTTGACAAATTATATACCAAAACCGTCTTCATACTTTATCTACTTGTGAAAACTGCATGAAAATTGTTCATGAAAATGCGTTCAGAGATTTTTAAGCTTATCGCGAACAAACAAACAGACAAACGCGGTTAGGGTTTTTGTATTATACTATGTATTGATATATTATAAAAAGGTAAACTAAATCGTGTTTCTTGCCGGTTCTTCGATGACTGGATTGTTTGTCTGAACCAGTGGCAGCTTTAATGTTCATAAGAGCCTTCTCAGGGACAAAATTGAATAAAGTATTTTTAATTTTGAAAATGATACCAAATATTTTTCTTACAGTACGACCATGTTCACTACAAATGCTAATCGAACATCAATCTGTCAATATTTTTGACGATTTTTGAAGATTTCCCTACCGTTTTATGTCTCACTCGATCACTTCACATCACTTTTTTATGTAGAGATATTTTAAATGAAACTTATCACTACTCCGTACGATTTTCGGAGCATTCTCTTTCACACAAACCTTGTGTTAACAATTATAAACACAAAAAGAAAGTAATTACTCAGAAAGTTGCAACCGTTTTAATGTGGTGCGATTTCGTACATTCGGCTATTAATTTTTATGTATGTATATCTAAATGTAAGATACATTTTAATTAATTATGAATATATATTTATTTATTGGCATATTGACGACACTCTCACGAAATATTAATCCACAATAAGTAATCCACAGTTTAGGACAGTGTGAAGCGTCTTTATGATTGTAAGTTTGCGCCATATTTTATTTCAGCACTATCTCAATAAAATAAATTGAATGCTAATAACATTTTAACAATATATAAACATGCGTATACCTTAAAAAGTTTTGCCAATATTTCCTAAAAGAGCAGTGAAATATGTTAACATCTGCAAAATTGTTACTAATCTCATTATACAACTATTTAAAACGATTAAGAAGTGAACAATTGATATGAAAACAACTATATTTCCTGCATTTCTCTTGTTATTCTAACAAGGAAACCTAAAATGATAAGTGAATGGGCTCATAACGAGTTATAATACACAACTGTTTGACTGACGTAATGGCAATATAAGGTAAAACGCAACGTTTTCTCCGGTTTCGTTACGTTAACACGTCCTTAAACCATTCATCCTTCGTCCTTAAGCCATGATATGGTGTTTTCTTTGATGTATTATAAGTAAAAATATCATTGTTTGAAGCGATCATCCATTTAAGCTAGCGACTTTAAGTTTTGAACATAGCTCGGAATCGGATGACAATACAAGAAAAATTGGAAGAAAAAGTTATGAAAAGGAAAAATAATGTACCACGCCTTTTTAATTATATGAAACGTAATAATTTACGTAAGGCTCATGAAGAAAACACAGACTTTTAAGATCTCTACCACCCCAAAACAAAGTGAAGTGAAAGCTTCTTTAGGCGCGTTGAGCAATATTTTTAGCAGGCGATAAATTTATAACTTCGCGTTATGACATGCTACGTAAGCATAACGTATTGTGCTTACGCGGAATGCTTCAGACTAGCGAGGTATAGTGTGTACATGTAGTATTGATATTCTGTACTTCATCATTGTTAGTTCGGTGAAGCTGTTGCGACCTTGCTAGGTCAATAGCGTAGTCAGTTCGAAAAAAACAAATTCATCATACGTTTAATTGTTTAATAGACTTTATAAAAATGTATATCATTATATCCGAGTGCCATTAGATATGAAAACCACACTAATGTTAATAATTTCAATAAACAAATAAAAAAAAAATTTTTCGAAATGAAAACGCTGTTGAGCTGGAATGGTCTTCATGGCTTCACCGAACTATTGAGGCGAGCGCTAAAGGCACTCAGCCGATTTGGGATGTTTGGGCGACTAACTCAAGGGTGCACGGCACACCTCGGCTTGGGCTGTCGCCTGTTTTGTGCAAAAATTACGACCTAATTGAGATAACCTAAGCTAAGCTATCTAGATATACGTATATGAGTTATTGAAACATGCATGTGTACCAAGCATGCGTGCCTCAACAACTTCAAACCCATAAATTTAAATATTGACCAAACAGGCAAATATATCTGTCTTATGCTGTAGCTTTGGCCCGCACTGTATCCCGTATCTCGGCCAGTCAACGTACAGCTTTGTAAACAAGCTTGGGATATAACTGGAAAGCTTGAATTATGAGATTTATTGCCATCAATATATTATAACGTCTATTTAATTAGCGGGTTTTGTTCTAAACGATTTATTACTTTTCGAATATCTGTGAACAGGTGGGGAAGAAGGGTCACGATCGACTATTTTAAGACATAAATTATTAGTGCTTGGACGACCGAGCCTAGTTCGGTTCTTTAAAAAGCATTTTTAAATTAAAATAAAGTGTTAGCTTTGCCTCATAAAGTCAGTATTTTTTTACCTGAGCTATTTTTGTTTTGACAGCGGCGGCAATTTTTACCTTTATATTCTAGCTATACTTTTTCATTGCCTAAAAACTCAGATAAAAAAAAGTTTTCTACGAATAATCTAGATCAATTTATCGTCCTCGAAACCACCTACATACTAAGTTTAATAATGGAAATCGCTGACGCCATTTCCGAGATCCTGAATTTATAACAATTTGTGAATGTGTTGTACACCTTAACCACGTTTAAGAAATTGTTTTGAACCATTATTGTTTGTAGTTGTGTTTTACCAGAATATATATTAATTATATACATTAACATATGACACTAGAGCTTTGGAAAAAGTAAAGCTGAAAATGAAACACTATATTGTAAACTAGCCAAACACCCGGATATTTGAGATGGAAGTTACCAGTTTAACAAAACGCCAATTTCATATGCAAGGACCTAATGTAATGGCTTAAAATCACTACATATTATAAATAAAATAAACTCATCTGCCTCGTCTGTCTGTTCACGATCAACTCAAAAACTATTGAACGGAGTTTAATCAGTACATGAAGTTATTCATGAGGATGGTTTAAGTATATAATTTTTCAAGGTTTTTATCAGGGCGGGACTGTTGGGACCGCTAGTAAACAATAAACTAGAAATAATAATAGCCGACGTTCTGAGTACATCAAGATTACCATTTATTTCTAAGCGTTGTTTATTTGTTATGGTATTTTTAGATTTAATACTGAATCGTTTTTGTAGGATCATAATTAAGTTTGTAAGATGTCGATAAGTCTGTTTCTTGGTTAAAAGATCCTTTTGTATTATTTGGATTATAATAATTTTAAGCATATTTTTATGGCGATGAACTAAACCTTAATAAGCCTATTATTTTACGATTGTCAACAATAGTGCAATCATTTTTACCATATTAACACGTTCAACGCCGGCGCGTACCACCGGCGCATACCA
>JACEII010000001.1:10900599-10964519 GCA_014332785.1 Antheraea mylitta
ACTGAGGTCTTAAATAAAATATTGCATGAAGATTGCTTGGTGGTTATATTTTATTGACATAATTTACTTTTAACCCCTAACATAATCTAAGCACACATATAATTGGGCTAGAGAATTGATACATATTTCATTTAAAAAAAGAGTAATATAAAGTAGTACATTTTACAACTCTGCCTTACCTTTTATAATATGCAAGAAGGAATACATCGTTTATTCATAATACACTATACCGTAAAAAAGTAGATACAGCAATTGCACCTATCGGAATTATAAAAGAGTATTCAGCTCTGCATATGCTAAAGTGTCATAGGAAGCACTTTGCGCTGATTTTCAGGTGGAACCGAGTGCATTCACAGTATGTAAGAAACAAGGTACATGGTGCTATATTATTGATGAATATTGTCTTGTCAATTAAAGTATGTTAAAAAAATATTCAATTATTTCCAATAGTGATTGTATTCAAATATCTGTGTTTAATGTTTCGGAGATGATTTGTATGGTACCGTAATAATTAACTGCTCCAATAACTTGGAGAGGAGATATGCGTGTAATAATCATATGCTGGACGTAATGGATGGTTGTCAGAAATAGAAATGAAAACCCTAGAACATTAGCGTTGGATTGCATGTCTTGTGGTGTTCTTTTGGTGAATGTGTGTAAGAATTGCAAGCAAGAACTTGTTCCACCAACTTCATTCCATCTTAGTACTACCAAGCGCCGTGCAGACTTTCATCCATACGTAGTCAATATTCCAATTGTTACGCATCAAGCACTTTCAGTTTTCTGTAATTCGTGAACGGTAACACATTGCTCGCAATTGTTTTTTCAAATTTATATGATATAGTGGTATTACTCAGTAAACGTGTTGTGTCCTTGGCTTTGTTCTCACATTTCTCCAGGAGAAATCAGCGTCGAGCAGTGTGCTTAGTGTGAGTTTGCAAAATTATATCGAATAAATGTTCTATAGCGATAACCGAATGTACATAGAACGTACCGAGAACCTAGTAGGGGGAGATGGGGTACATTGATACATGGGGCACATAGATACAGTCAATATAGATCGAAAACAAAACACGTTAGAGAAGCCGTCCGCCACACATAGAAAGGTAATCATACACCCTACACGCACACTAGAGCGGAGCAATATTCATTCGACGATTAGCGCTTGGCACGTGTAAACTTGTTTCTGAGGTTCGCAACAAATATTTCCTAGTTTTCTGTCGGATGTGATTCTACTAATATATTTAGTGTTATCTGTGATATATTGAGATAATTAGTAAGTACATACCCGTCATTATATTATGTAAATTTAATTTTTTTTTATTATTAATTGCTATTATTTTTACAAAATACTTATTTCGATTGTAGTAGACAGGGGCACATTGATGCAAGCACTATCGGGGCACTTTGATACGTATCAATGTGCCCCAATATTACTTTAAGGAAACCTTATTTTTTCGAAATGAAAATGCTGTTAACATGAAAAGGTGTTCACAACTTCACCGAACTATAAAATTAAGAAAACCCGAGAACACAAGTGTTGCCCGATCATTTACTGCCCCACCTGCAGTAAATGATCTTCAGTTAACGTAGGAAAGAAGCAACCTTATAAGTATTTTGTTGGAAAAATAGTGTCAAGATACTCTGATAACCAGAACGACTTTTTAATCTCTTTTGTAAAGCTTAAACCAACTGGAACTTTTGTCTTGCCTGATATAAAAGACGAAGCTTTGGTTAATATTTCTGATATTGTGTTGAAGTTACCAAATCATTTTTTTTTCGATCAGACTACCCTATTGACCCAGCAAGGTCTTAACAGATTCACCGGACTACTAAACAAATCCTATAGTAAAGAAAGGCACTAGTAGAACAGCTTGTCTATTCAAATTCAAGATAAATTTGTTAAGTTATGTTTGATTAAGTCAATAAAATAATTATTTTATTTTATCGTTTAAGTATAAAACCAGTTATGACTGATTAGACCAAATAAAGAATGATTATACAATATGTTATTGTTTAAGTATATTTCATGGCACAGTTTATTGTTTGGGTATACTTGTTCCATTTTTATATAAAAAGCGTAAAAACATTTTTTCCCTTAGTACTAGATTAAATTTATGTACACATAATTTAGCACAAAGTGAAAAATAAGTATTTAATAAATAAATATCACAAAAATCAATAAAACTTGTTTAATTTGTAGAAATGTTTCTATGAATCAAACTGCCCCAGTATATGTATCAATGTACCCCACGCCTGGGGTCCATTGATACAAATTTCATTTTTTAGTAAATAGGCTCTAATATTTTTTATGATTAAACCTAACGATTATTTAGACTTTAAAAAGTTAGCTAAATATATATTGTATAGATTATAAATATTAAATTGGAAGTTACTGTCAATAGGTCGCTTTTTATTGGGTCTAAGTAAAAATCGTATCAAGGGTCCCCAACTCCCCCTACATGTGAGTATGAGTTACATGTCATGTTGTTCAATCGACCGAAGTTAATTCACCTCGAACCGTGAAGTTGTTTCGAAAAATTTTAGTTCCATGAACGTTCCCGAGCGAAATTTTATCATTATTTTGGCAATGCTGTAGTGTCCTATGATAAACCGACTAAATTTATGAAGTCTTATAACCATGCATTCTTCAAAAAAGTAAGTTATGTATTAGTTTAGGCGGGTTATCCATCGTTTGTTTACATACATTCTGAGTGCGTGTGCGTCAATATTATTTTTTATACGACTTTTATGTTTCTCTTTAAACTTTTAGATAAAGTTGCTATTTTTGTAATACAAATAATGAGAACCAGTCATTAACAATTTGAATTTATGATTACTTATATGGAACACTAAGTGGAACATTTATATATTAATCATTTATTGATCTTTTATTGAATTTGTGTAGATTATGGTATTACTTATATATTTTAGGCACGGAGGTCTGTGACGACTTTAGATTAGTGTGTCGCCTCAGTTCTTTGCACAAAAATTTAAACGCTTTCTTTGTAAACCGATATCTTTTCATAAATTCTATCTCAGTGAGATCTTTTAATGGTCACTGCTAGCGCGAGCTTTCGCACGAACAGCGGCTATATTATTCCGAATATCTTGTGATGTTGCTGTTTCCAACATTTGCATCGCGAAAAAATAACGTGCTGCCATAATATTTACTTAATAAAAACACTTCTATATCACAAAGCTCACGACCAAATTCAAAGTGAAAAATGTTCTAATGTCAATATGAATATATTTACTTTTGAAACGTCAAAATGGCATATAATTGTAACTCGCACTCGCAAATAAGCATTTACGCGTCTCTACGTGCTCGCGTTTCGAACCTCGATATCAACAAAGTAAACATACAAAACTCGCACTCATAAACTACGTCTTACATGCGAGCAACTAGATGGCGCTTTTAAAATCCCATACAAACCGTAGTGAACGTCAACGCGTCTGAGTAGGTACAAAAACTCACACTAAGCACACAGAATATAAGAGATATGTTTTTTTTATTGAAGAGTTAGACCTAATATGTCATAATAGGCTTAGACCTATGGTGTTCAAATCTATGTAATTACACATTTGATTGATTACAAATTCACACAATACATTAGTTCCTCCTGAAGTAGCAACCCTAGCGCTTTTATGTTTCAACTCGAAGATCTTAGTGACAAAAATTACTGGGAAACGCCGTGTTGTAATTTAGCTTTGGGCAGTTTATAGTTTGTTTCAATTCCGAGTTAGCTTTAGAGGACCAAGTACTGGAATTAGATTCTATGGCTGTACCAATTACTTACATCATAACTTAATCTTAACACACAAATACTCGTAAGTTAATGTTTGTGGCGTTAGCAGAGCGATAAACCATTGGCAAATATAAATATATAGAAACTAATGTTTCAAGTGAACAACTCTATAATGCACTTAAAGTTATGGTACCCATTAAAGATATTTAATTATTCATCTATTACTCTGAAGTGCCAAGTCGAATGCAAAGGAAGGGAACACGATTAAACGAAATTATTATAGTAGTGTTAAAGATAATGATAAGGCCACTCTAAATATTAGTGAATTTTCTTATCTCACCTGTTTAAGACGCTGTTCAACGTCTACTATAGGGTAAGAACACTTGTAGAAGAGCTTATTTACTCTGAATTTGAATACTACTCTGAAACATATTAGTTGTACAATGATATGATTTTATTATTTTTAAATTTATTAATTATGAGTCAAATAATTGTAGAGTTTGAGTTAAAAGTTGACCATTACATTTACCAGTACATTACTGTTTATAGATCAACACTGAGTTCATTCACTTGTCAAGTTTAAATAGAAAGAAGTTGCCGAATTGTATAAAAAGTAATTATAAACATTCATCATTTTGGTGGTGTTATTAGAGATTATATAAATACAGTTATTTTATACGGGAGCATACGCATAACATTCATCGTCAGGTTCATCTTTTGGTTTGGCTATATGAAGAACAATTGCTTCTCAGGGGCAGTCAAGCAAAACTATAAGTTTTAGTCCTTTCTGTGACCAATCATTTCATGTCACGTTGTTTTTGTCACTTTTTGGGGATAATATTGACTCAAGTGGCTAATGTAAAAAATATAATCATTTGATTTATCTATGAATATATAATCAATATTCTTTATTAAGTTCAGATTCTAAGTAACGGTAATAAACGACTACATTCAAGTACTTCATTTATTAGAAATCTATAAAATGAAGACTGAATCTTCTATCAAAAGATAAATATAAATAATTTACTGCAAAGTAATTAGTCTATTTAAATTCTACTATTGCAGCACTGCTCATATGATTTTGTACCCTAAATTTTATCCGTATATGTTACGGCTAAATTTAACCCACCTGGTCAATTACTAAAAAATGAAGATAAATTTGAGTCAGAAGTGAACCATCAGTTATTATGAAATCAGTTTAAAAATTAGCCACAAGTTCTTATTTTATTATATTTAGTACCGCGTTGGTGGTCAACTATAACTACATGGCCAATTATTGATGCTTTTACCTTAATAACTCCACGAGACGTCCGCGTCCGTAGGAGATAATTTGAAACAATTATTTATTGTGTTACAAGCACTTAATACCTCGCCTACCGTTCTACTTGCTGTGGCAAATCGATAATTTGCAAACGAACAAGATAACTGCTTACTATGACGTTATTATTTATGTGTTAAAGTTTCAAATAACCGCTATTTATTGTTGTATAATTATCCACAGCACTATGCAACGAGGATATTACTCCGTGATTTATGATTTAATGTTTATTAAAGGGAGCGACTCCTCAGTCGTAACTTTTAACTGGCGTCGAAATTAATTAATTACTTTGAATTATTATTTGAGAATTGAAAAGAATTGAGTTGAAATCACTCTCAGAGATACTTTGTGTTAATAGAATATATTGATTAATAAATATCATTAAGTCATATAGTTGTGTGAACTGTAATAAGTAGTCGTTGTCCAACTGTCGACCCTTCGGCGTCTCTTCACATTAATTACGAACAAATGGTACGTGAACCAACAAAAGCATTATTACATATACAGTAAATTGTATTATAAAATTAATTAACAGGTTCCTTTGTGTAATTACATACAATACGTATTTAATTAATGGACTGTCTTCCGACGAGCCCGCATACTGACAGGATACGATGCAACGTCTCGACTATTTAGTGGATAATCTTATAGAACACAGTCGTTTGTCATTCACCGCACATATACTGACGGTAGTCGGTAACGCTGTCTATACATTTCATATTAAAGAGGACGACAATCGAATCATCGTGTTATGTTTAACGTAAAGTAGACCCTAAATCTATGACTATTAAGTTTGAATTTAATTAAAGATCTATATTCGATGTGACGTTTTTGTTATGTACACCGTACAAATGCGTTCGCGCACCTGCAGTGCTTGACTGATCGCAGCGACGTGCGGATATTTATAGCAGACGGTCTGATTAAGCGATTCAATATTAAATAATATGTTAAAAAAAAGAAAACCGTAATTAATACTTTCTGTAATCGACTCCATTTGCTTCATACAATGTAGCCGATGATTGGAAATGTCGCTAGATAACACCCGTAGATAATAAAATCGATTAAATACTTCATAGTTTTATAGGTTGAACTAGATGGTAATGCCATGTTAGGGCAATTTTCCCTATATTTAGGGTATTTTAAAAGTTCCAGTGGGAATTTTCTAGGTACAAAATGTGCGAGATAAAAAAAATTGTTTAGGGTATTTAAGGCGTTCTTTTTATACGCTATTAGAAAGGGAATGTGAATAAACACATTCTTCTAAAAATAAGTTAATAAATACTTTGATTTTGTATCCACAGCTACAGGTTTTGATGGTAAGGAAATGGTGGCTAACTTTTCGTAAGTTTATTTTTTGACTACCAAAAAAAACCTTCCAGTAAATTATTACTGTAATTGAAAGTAATAATATTACTATTTTCTTACGTTCATTTCAATATTGTGATTGTATTTATCTTGTTAGAACTTTCCGGGAGTTCTTTTTGTCACGAGAACTCCCGAAAATTCTCAGAATTCATGCTCCATAGTATTTGTCCCATCCATTTCAATTATGCACCATAACAGGTATTCTAATCTTTCGGTATCCGAATTTTTCGTATACGACTTATCCGGATAGTAATAATATTTGCCACGATAACAATTCTTCATGTTTCGGTACACAGTAATGTTATAATGTCAAAATAGCGATTATATTACTTACTAGCTGAGCCGGCGACTTCGTCCGCATGAAACCTTGTGTAACAACAGTGTAATAAAATCATCGCAATGTTAATTATGTCATTATATTATTAAGTCCATTTACTTATCTACTTTGCTCTCGTACATACGCCACATCGTGTTTATAATCATAATAACTTTTGATAGAGTAGACCCATTTTAATGATTCAAAGATGAAGTTATTCTCGAAGATATTTTTTATGATTCTCTTGGTGTGGTTTTAATATGAAACCAGTACTTTAGTAGCGTGTTCGTACAATCAGACAGATGGACAGACATTTTTAAAAATGATTGAGATGTATTTTGTTACTTATTCCTGGACTCCTGCAATGTTTTTTTCACGAAAACGTACAGACACGTTAGATTTACATACCACGGGGTGTAAGGGGTGTCGAATAACATCATAAGACTTGAGACACCCAAGCCAACCTCACCTGCACGTGGTGCACCCTGCTGAATAACGAACGAGGCAATGGCGATAGCGGGGTGGTAGGGTTTTACAGCCCGACTGGGTCGCCATGTGCCATCGACCATGTATATGGCGAAAAAGCCCGTAATAGTGATTCGCTTCTACGGGTCGCGTTTCGGGATCAGCCTGTGCATATCCAGCTTTTTACAGGCCGGCATGATAGTGGCGACCGGCGATGGACAGTGTGTCAATCGGTGGTCGCTATTATTTTTGGATTGTACTATGCTTACCATCAGGCATAGTGTAGTCACTTTGCCATGCTACAATAAAAAAAAAACCTATTAAATGTATAGATGTTATAGTTAAAAATAAATACAATTTGATTTGATGAAACAAAACGCAATTTTGTTTTCTAACCAAAACTACGGTCACAAACTGTACGTAGGTATCAGTCTAGTAAACAACGAGGCTTTTCTCCACACATACCTATTATATTTATTTTAAACACAAGCTAAGTAAAGACAATGTTTTTAAATAGGCCATTTGTATTACACCTTGCAAGTGCCCCGAGGAACACAAATGTACTTATAAAAGACAAAGAAATGTTCCGGCGCGCGCCCATGTCCACCGCATCTTTATGCATGAGCCTTATCAATTTGTTGGCGAACCGCACGCATATAATTTATAAAATTTACAATTTTAATTTTACTTACAAACAACTTCGCTACCGGTTTTAAGGATTGTTAATTTATTGGCTCGTAATAACTTCAAAAGAGTTAGCCAACAGCACGCAGATCTTGGCGAGTTCGTAACGCAGGGTTGCCACTTTATAATTACGCGGATAATTTTACCATGTGATGTGTGTTAGGGCAAACTGTTTTTTTTTTATATCAAATTGTATTTAAGAGGTTTATTAGGCTGTATATTTGTATAGTTGTCAGTTTGCGAAACGCAGGTGTGATTGAGTTATTATATTTAATGGCAACTTTACGACATTCTGCCTACAAATATGCAAATACTACAATATTCATACGCGTTATAAACAGCTGTAATTAAGTATTTACATATAACGTAATATGTTGTTTAACAATGACGTTAATTAAATTAATTATTAATTTAACGTTTTCTTTTATGTTACAATAAATTATTGAGTAGTTTGAAGTATTGAGTAAAAAATAATCATCAATTCTAATCATTTTAGAAGATCATTGAAATGCTGGTATAGAGATTTTATGCTTGAATCTATAACTATATATGTATAATACTTGCGGGCTCGGCAGAAGTTGTCCCCCCTTATAATAAAAATAATCCTTAAAGTCTACTGCAACGTAACATACTGGGTCCAATTGTGAATATAACCATTTTAGAATTCACCTGAATATACATTTTTTTTTATGAAAATCTGTCTAGCCGTTAAGGAGGAGTGCATTCACGTACACACAGTCACAAAAATTGTATATATATAGATAATATATGTCGATGTGATAATTGTAGCCGTACTACTGACCGGGCTTTTTTATAAACGCTGTTGGTCTACAGCCTCACTGGACTTTTTTGGGCGAGTGCCTAAGGTACTCAGCCGTATGGTAACAAACTCTAGGGTGACAAAATTGCCGAAACTCGGCTTGGATTGATGCCTTGAATGCAACATCGCGAATCTCAATCAATACAGACTGACAGAGAATATTTTGCACGTATAGTTTGGATGCATTACCTTTATTTAATGAGTATTCTAACAATAATTTCATTACACATTTTAACTAATCATTAATACTGGGATTTCCATACGTTTTTATGTTTCACAATAAGGTTATGAATATTCATAAGCTGAGTATAAACTTGGAAACTCTCTGTATTATCTAAACACTATACTAATTCGATATTCTGTTTTTTGTTTTTCAAAAAGATGGTAAAGATAGATATAATTGGTCAGGAATAAAATTAATTATATTATGAATACTTTTTTGTTGCTATGAGGATATTAATCTTATAAAAGTTTGTATTTTTTTATTGTAGCCCGATTTGGTGGCACGTACAATGAAATTTAAGAACAATGTCGACCAACGAGCGATATGAAATCTATTCCTTCTGTAAATCGATTATGATGGAAACGCGACAAACTAAAAGGTCTTAGGCCACTAAGCCGTATGGCAACAAACTCAAGAGGGTCAAAGTAGCCGAACCTTGGCTTGAGTTATTACCTTGATTGCAACAACACAACTATTGAATGTGACTAAGATCAGGCCATAGTACTGACTTGATGTTTATACTATTGACCTGGTGCTTATGCTATTGACTAGGTACTATTGATTGGATGCACTACAAATTGGACGACAGATGACGGTTAAAGCGAAAATGTTCTCACTCGGGTTCTTCGACATTCACATCTCCGTATTAATGTTAAATGTATTCGCTTTTATTATTAATATTTGAGATTGGTGTTCGTATAGCGAACGATAAAGACAACATCAATTTTTTTATACTATCCCATCGTTACATAGTAGGTAAGGTAGGTACAAGAACATACAATGAATTTAGAACAAAAGTTAATATATATAAAGGAGTTGGCTGTAGGATATTGGAACGTTATCCCACTGGCCTTAATAATTCGAATAACTTCTCATTTAGTAAATTAATATTTAATTCTCGTTGTCTGCACTTCGTGAGAGCGTGAAGATAAAAACGATGCTTGGAGCAGCAGTCATTGGCACGGTTAATTGCAGTCCAGCGCGCCGTGCGCCCGCGTCTATATTCCCCGTAACTTATTTGGTGTGAAATGAGAACAATTTGACTCGAGAATGATTTATGGCTGGTAATGACTTTCTAGGTAGGCCGGCAAATTGTTTCGCAGGTGCTTTCAACGTGTCTTCGTTTATTTACGAGTTAGTTTGGAAATGTGGGTTATAATTTTGGTTTAATTTTGTTTCAGAGTAAAAGTACAGGATTCTAAAACTTTATCCCTGTCTACATACAGGTATGTAGGCTACAAAGAAGAATGTATGTGAGTGTCAGTAAATCGACATCTAAAAGGAATTTAAAAAGAACGTAAAAGTAACAATGAAATAAATTCCACATTAGCTTTGCCTCGTTTTGTAGAAAATAATATTTCTTTTTATAAAAAAAATTCTTTAATTTTTAATAATCTATTTGTTTGGTTTTGTGCATCTTTGAACATAGCTGGAAAAATGTTTTTTGTTAATTTTATGTTTTTTCTTTATTTGTTTTATCACTAGATTGCCAGTAATGTTTGCATTTTGGCTAAAAACAATATTTGTAATAGTTTTTAATTTTATTTTGATTCTCGTGTAATTTATTTTCTGTGACCATAAATGTTATTCTTGTCTTTTATCTTTGTATAAAACATAGTGATCACAAACTATGGTGTCTAGACTGTTCTGTGATCCACTTACATTAGAAAGATGTATTTTATATGGGTAAATGATGTTTAATAATAAAATTGATACATTGAAATATATATCTCTATGTCAAAAAATACAATTTAAAACAGCATTTTATTATATACAGTAAAATAATACATTTTAATTTCAAATGGCATGAGTAAGTTTTTCGGACTACAAAAGTGTCGATTACATTATAGCAATTTGATAGACCTTTTGCCCTCATTTTCGAAAGTAAAGTACACTGTTTATCATTAGAAATATCTTATATAAATAAAAACCAATTTTACATTCATATATTTTTAGTTTGTTTTATATTAAACTATTAACTCTTGTTACGCCCGAATTTATCACTATATTCAGAAAGGCCAAAAACTTTGACGAGGACTGATCTTTTATTTTCTATTATGGACTTTTTGCTTCTGAAAGTTCAAGGTACTATGATAGATACAACGTCAATCTTGATGACGTTGCCGTCATTATGGACATATTTATGTTAACAAGAATATTAAGAGCGAAATATGTTTTTAATTACGGAATCATTTCTTAAGTTGGAAAGGAAATTAATAGTTATATCATATTTAATTTCAAATATTAAAATCAGTATGTCTCTAGTAAACAATTTGATGGATGTTATCGTAAAAAAAGATATGTCGTTAGATATTCGTCGTAATTATGGGAGTGATACTTGCTCAATAAAATTTTATATCTGTTAGTCAAAAAGGAGCGGAAAATGTAAATAGGATCTTCCATAAGACAAGTCAATTAAAAATATTGTTATACCATAAAAAAAAAATCTTTTAAATACTAAATACAAATGGTATAAGAAAAGTGAAAGTACGAGACATTTGTTAAAAATATGTAAAGTGTTATTTGAATTTTTGTAGTTGTTATATGCGATTTTATAACGCTATATAGCATTCTGTGTTCATAGAATAGCCACCAAAATTAAAATAAAGTTGCAAATATTGCATTGTTATAATTATAATATTATTTTAGTAAACATTTGTCTTTTGGAAAAAAATACACTTCTTGAAAAAAAAAGTCATATATTTGCAACGAGTTCGATTAAAAGAATGATATACACAAGTATACTTCATAACGACTACACTTATTTGGATTACGGCTAATAATACTCGGAGTGCATAATATAGACTATTTATATGACCATATATGGTATTTATACAGACAGGCGATATTTCATTTGTTTGTTCAATTGTTTGAACGACATTCTATTTACAATATTTCAAAAGTTTCTGATAGTCGTCAGAGGGCATACTCGGTAGCTACAGGATAATTCCTTTTTGTTGTCTTTAATCGTTAGGACAAGGTTTGTATGAAAGAAAATGTTTAAAAAATCGTACTAAAAATTGCAATTTTTGATTAACAAAATCTCTATATAAAAATGAGTGATAGTACTAGAAAACAGTAAGAGTATCTTCATAAATTTTGTCAGAATTACTGATTAAGCTTCACTTGTTTTGTTGCGATTTTACTTCATTGCGTAGTCTTATTGTAATCGGAAGTTTATTTTTATTTTATTCTTTATTGCACCCGTGTGAAGTCGGGACGGTTAATTAGATATAATATATTCTTGTGATGTAGTGTCAAACACAATTTTCAATTTACGGGTATCAGATACAAGGTGTGAGTTCAAAGCACCTTTCTAATATCGAGAGTTGGATGTATTGGGTTTTATTGGTGACTAAAGGTCGTAGGTTGGAAGTTATCTTCTGTTAACGTGTTCAAACACAGGTATATTCTCTTATCAGATAGTTGTACGACATGTATGTTGTGTTTTATTACTAATAGGACTTTCGTAGGGTTTATGTTCGGGGTTAGAACAATTTGTATTGTAATTGTTTCATACACAGACAATGTAATTGGAATTGTTTTCTTGTTTTAACAGAATTAATTAACAACATGATATTGTGTAGTATTGTATGTTCGTATATTTATATGTATAGAAATTAGTAAAGCTAATTTAAAATCATTGGTTAGTTAATCGTTCTTGAATCAGTACTTAAATGAGTATTAACGTGTTGGATTTCATAATAAATTTGAAAGTAAACATCATGGTAATAATGATAAAATACAGTTATGTTATAATATTACGTTAAAGTTTAATATCCGACTTCAGTACACACTTAGTGGAACTTTATAGAAATTGTAAATCCTTGTGACAATGTACAGTTATTGTGCCTACAAAATGTCTTATGTAAAAATGTTGTTTTTGGCATGTTAAATTTATATATTTTTAAACTTATACATACAGTTAGAAAGTTTTTTTTTGTCGGGGATACTGATCTGATTTTGAGGACACTTTTGTAGTATATGAAGGGTATAGTTACGCTTTTGTGTGGGGTATAAGTAGAAGTAATAAAATCATATTAATGATGACTTATAATAAGATTATTCTGCTAAGTTAATATTGTATTTTATTACCACGCATCATACAATAATCATAGCATAGTAATGTATTTATTTATTATTTGTTTCAAAATATTCTTATATGCATCTAGAAAATCGGAGTGTGTGGACAGACACATGATAGAAGTGAAACCTTTGTTTAAATCGAAACATTTTAATTAAAAAAAATGGAGGCCTCTTAGAGTATTGAAAACCAGCAGTTTGGTGAGTCCTATTTTACCCAGGAAGGTAACCCGCCAGTGCTCCATAATACACAAAAATTTTAAATTGTTTTGTACAAATAAGTGAAGTTACGTAGCAGTAAATTTATGGCTCCTAGCCTACATATCAACGATTACAGCTCTTCAACCGGCGCAAGTAACCTACGATAATCATCGCCCCCCGTCCTCGATGTCACAGGTTACTTGTCTATTAACCCTCGAGACATACCGAGAGCGGGTTTCAAATTACCCAGCACTTTAGCCAGCCGTATAACTATAATTAATAGCTTTTACTGCGATAAGATCTTCCATGGACAGGTGTGGCTAGCCACGGTTTTTGATTTTATCGGTAACACAGTCGTAGTCGGCTTTCTCCGCGTGTGTTTGTAATATCTATTTGAGTTTTGTAAAAGGAAAATTATGAACATGTTTGTTTGGATTATTGAGTTTATAAAAAGTGTTTCATATAATATATGAAACTAGCTGGCGCCTGCCTACTTCGTTTGGCGGTAAACATTTATAAAAAACGACTTTTTGTGACTTAAATATTAAAGTTAGACATATGCTGTCTCTTACTTTTTAGTAGGTATTATCAAGCCCTACAACTTTTCTCTGGAACTCAATCATATATTTATCATTGTTAAGACAGCGTTCGTAAGAACCGTTTTCGTTCAAACGTTTTTTCCCCGACTTACTTTGCAAATCCGATTACCACAAAAAGTCTTTTCACTTTTTGGAATAATATATAGCCTATGATACTCATAAATAACGTGGCTTTCTATTGGTTTCAAAAACGTTGTAGTAGTTGCTGAGATTACCCCCTACAAATTCACAAACAAACTATACTTCTTTATAATCTTTACTAATAGTAGGTCTTTACCTATGAAATTGCCGTTCTGCAGTATTGGCCATTTCAAATCAAAATAATTTTTGTTTGGCTAAGAATTCTAATTTCAAATTAATTTTATTTTTAAAATATGAAATTCTTTTCAAAAGTAGTCATTTGTTTATGATTAGTGTTACATTTTCATCGCATTTCAATCTTTTTTGTCATCATGGATACGTTAAAAATTCGAGTAATTATGGAATATGAGTACCGTCGTGGCAGCAACGCGGCACATGCGGCACGCAACATCAACGACGTTTACGGAGCTAACACTACAAACCAACGCACCACCTATTATTGGTTTGCTTGCTTCCGTTCTGGGAATTTCGACCTGAAAAATGAACCTCGCGGTCGTCCTAAGACTTTGGTCGACAATGACGAATTAAAGGCGATTGTGGAAGCTGATGATACACAATCTACAGCTGAATCAGGAGTAGCTTTCCACGTTAGCGTCAAAACAATATTGGTCTATTTGCGTCAAATTGGCAAGGTAAAAAAGCTTGAAAAATGGGTGCCCCATGAACTCAATGATCGTCAGCGCGAAGTACGCGTCGAGACATGCCTTGCACTGCTCAACAGACACACAAATGAAGGAATTTTGAACCACATTGTGTTACCTGTGATGAAAAATGGATTCTGTTCGATAACCGCAAGCGCTCAGCAAGTTGGTTGGATCCTGGTTCAGCACCTAAACAATGGCCTAAACGAAAACTTTCCCCTAGAAAAGTGATGGTCACTGTTTGGTGGTCTAGCGCCGATGTGATTCACCACAGCTTCTTACCAAGCTGGGTGAGCATTACTGCACATGTAACATGCAAAACGGCATGTTCATAGGTAAAGACCTAGTATTATAAAGAGGTAAGGTTTGTGAATTTGTGTGTATGTGACGTTGTGACGAGAACTACTGGTCCGATTTTAAAAATTATTTCAATGTTATATTGCTCATTTATCGAGGATGGTTATAGGCTATATCATCAGGCTAAGACCAGTAGGAGCGGAGTACCAGTGAAGAATGTTTAAAATCGGGGTTTCTTTGCCTCTTGAGAACTTCCGCTGCATGTTAGCGTTAGCCCAAAGTAACTAGTCCACGCGAACGAAGTCGCGAGCAGAGGCTAGTATTAGTATAGATATAGATGGTACTGTCGAAGCTACAGGTGATAGTTTTTAAATATTTTATAGAATTTTGACCAGAATTTCATCTGTTCTTAAAGACGATGTGGTCCGAGATGGTAAACACGCCAAAGCTAATCTAGCGGTGTTTCCAAACCATTACAGGAGGAAGGGAAGAGGGTAGGAAGGGAAGAGGAGAGGGGGACGATGAGGATAGGTGGAACTCTGGCGTTCTCACTGACCAATCGAAACGCAACAACGCCAGCACTGTTACTTCATGTCGGTTTTCTGTGGGTCGGGTGGTAGTACCCCGGGCGAGCCGACCCATTCATGCTAAAACCAGTTATAGATTCAGCGTGGCTCTACCACCTACAAAATATACACTACTCGTACTAATTCTCACGAACGTCGGTTTGACAGAATTAGAAGTTACTGTATTGCAGTGCCACCTAATGACGGTTATGGCAACACGGATAGCATAAAATACTTTTCCATTAAAACCATGTAAGTATGTCTATCCTATAGTGATTGGTCCTACGGTGTTGAATTTTATCGTTATTAAGTGTAATATAAATAAATTAACGACCTACCCGCCGTCCGTTGTATAGAAAGTTGGTCGTCCCATGTTACCGAGCAGGTGAATTATATATTATACACCGTGTAAGCGCAATGCTGACCCCACGGTCAAATTAGATAATGGTCCTATTGCTTATTATGAGATATCAAACAACGTAGTGTTACTTTAGTAGGAGTTAAACTCTGCTACGTTTCGCAAATAGCAACATTTTAGTCGTTCAATTACAACTCCTTAAAATTTCAACTTTATCGTACAACTTAGTAATTCTATTTTTTTTTCTCTAAAGTAAAATGGTTTGTGATATTATTTTAATACAACTCACTATTAGATTGTGTTGCAATAAATGGCGTAATTATAGAGTGGTAGAGCCGGTAAAATGCCACGGGCACCCAGAACTTTTGGAACCTCTGATTTAAGGGACTAGACAGACTGCATAACTTGACTATGCTGTGTATTGAATATTCTATGGCCCGATCTTTAAACTTTGATGATATTATTTTTTTACCACTAAATAAAGTGATTAATGAGGAAGGTTTAGGTATGTAATTTGTCAGGGCTCGTTTATTTTCAGGGCGGGAAAACGTCCGTCGAACCCGCTAGTTTATGATTTAAATACAATTTAATCTTAACACGATGCTTAATAACAAAATCCTTTTCCGCGAACTTTCTTTTCCGCAAAAATGTCCTTTTTTGTGTCATAGGAAGCAAACGAACTGACGGGTCACCTGATGTTAAGTGATCACCACCGTCCATAGACACTAGCAACACCAAAGGAGTAGCAAGGAGTTGCCGGCCTTAAATTTCCTTTGCCACTGTTTAAATCTTGTTTGTATAAATCACTCAACCTTTCCCCATTACGATTTCTATATGTAGTAAACTAAACACGGAAAATATTTACACTACAACAATTTTGCTATTAGTCCGGTGAAGCTGTTAAGATCTTGCTGGGTCAATAGCGTAGTCAATTCGAAAAAAAAAAAATCAAATTTGCTAATAAACAGTAAAAGTAAAAAAAAAAGTATATGTTGTCTGCCTCACTTGAAGTTTTATCCACTTATTTGTACCCCGTACTTATGAGGTTGATGGATGATTGACCTGTCGTCGGTTGACATTGTTCGTATATCCGTAAACTATAAAAATTATAAGCAATTAAAATATGTCGCAAATTAACATGTAATGACGACAGTCGAATATTATACATTGTGTATATAATACAACGAATAAAGCAGACTAAGACGTGGTTATAAGCTAGTTGTAAATAAGACGCAAATTGTAAATACAAAATAAACCGAAGATCATAAGTTCAGAAACCCGCCAGACAAATATGATTCAATTTTATTTACACCATAACATAGCATTCAATCAGTGCCGCTGGCGATTGTAAGATTACATTTGATCGTTTCATAGAACTGTGACTTGGTATACACGCAAAAACATTTAAGGAAAACGCAAATATGATGCGTTAAACGTACAGAAGAGGAAATATGTAAGAAAGAACACTGTGGAACATGATCATTGAATTGTTAAGTTACATATTGTATATAATGAACCCACGGGCATTTACTAGAATTAATAAACTGAGGCCGAACGGTAAAACCGATCGAGTACTATGGTCTACTACTGCCATATGTCTACGAATCTCTTAATTGAATCTGGCCAGTTTATGACCGACTTCATAAAGCCGGGCTGCATCTGTCGGTGGTGGTAGACTTTGGCCTAGACGCCGGGGATATTTTGGAGCTTATTCGCGTTATCCCGTGACATCTCTATAGTGTGGCGTACGGTTTATTGTGGAGTTTTGTAGTCTGTAGGCTTCATTTCAAGACTAATCAGGAACCTTGAGCTTGAGTGTCTCATGTAGAATATTTCTCTACGTAAAAAAAGGTGTTATATTTAAAGGTGGTCGCAATTTTATCGAACACAAACACCGTGTCTTGAATGGATATGGTGCTTTTAATAATAACGGTGAAATCTCATTTAGTTTTTTTCTTTTTGTGGGATCTTAGTCTGTCATGTAGCGGCTTTTCTATGTCATTCATAATCTTGTGTTATTTGACTTTATATCTTGGAATATTAGCGTCCTTTTACGTAACAAAGTTCGGTTATTGTGCACAATTGAAGTGGCTGGAAATAATACCAAGGAGTATAAATTCTGAGATGCCACAAAAACTGCCTGGAAAGTTCTAACAAAGAGGGCCAACATCTTGTTAGAACATTGAATTTATCGAAAAACACTTGTAATATTATTTATTACCTAATCAACAATGGCAGTAATAATCTGGGCGATACCTTGTCATAAATAAATGTAAATAAATATCATTTTTTTATTTTTATTCCTTGTACTTGTATCATATATATCTTAATAGAATCTATAAACCTCCAAGACCATACCTAAACATCGTTAATGTGGTTATCTTGTAAAATAGATGAGAAATTTACCGTATACCGTTATTATCTACGCAATAGACAATGCACTATGTGTTGTAGACGGAAGCGTTCATAATGACGGGCGAATTGGAACGTAGAATAAGTGTTGCTAGCTATAACCCTTTACTGGGGTTTGTTAATTTTTACGCTCACTAAAAAAATAATTTCATAACGCACACTAAAATGCTATAACAATTAAACAACAATAAAGTAGACGAGTGCAATAGACACAAGCATAGCATATCGTCGTATAGATATAAACATAGCGCGGTAGACCCACGCTGCAGCTATTACTGGTTTCAGCATGAATGGGTCCGCTCGCTCGGCTAGTACCACCCTCTCACAGAAAAACGATGTGAAGTAACAATGCTTGCATCGTTGCATTTCGTTCGGTCAATGAGATCGCCGGAGGTCCATCTTTCCTCCTTTCCCTACCCTTTCCTCTCTCCGTCCTTCCCCCTACACTCAAACACAAGCTGGCAACGCACTTGCAACTCCCCTGGTGTGGCTAGTGTCTGTGGTGATCACTTAACATCAGGTGACCCGCATGTTCGTTTGCCTCCTATGACATAAAAAAAATATGATCACATAATTTTTAATTGTCTTTCGACAAGATTGTATTTCTACTTTTCTTCTCCAACTTTCTATGTAGTCCGGTGAAGCTGTTAAGACCTTTCTAGGTCAATAGCGTAGTCAGTTCGAGAGAAAAAAAAAATCCAACTTTTTAGGCATGGTGGAACGAATCTTGCTAAGTGCTTCTGCAAGCTACCACCCTCAAGTTCGTAATTTGTCATAAAGCACGTGTTGGTTTGTTCCAGCAGCTGAATTCGGGAGCCAGTCACCTCTAGCTTTAGCGTGTTTACCATCTTAGACCACGTGGTCATTTAAGGTCAGATGACATTTTGGTCAAACGTAAAACCTACAAGGCATTAAAAAAATATTTGAAAATTTGCCATAAGGTATTTTAGCGATGGTTATTTGTGGAAGTGGTCTTAAGAGCTAAATTAAGCATGACGTGGTACCATCATCGGTTGTTGTGAAAGAACTATGGACCAAGGTAGATCACCCACTCATAGAAAACCGACGTGAAGTAATACTGCTTGCATTGTTGCGTTTCGTTAAGTCAGTGAAAGTGCGGGAGGCCAATCTCCACTCCTTTCCCCTTCCTCTTTTTTTTAACGTGGGGAAATCCATTATTCTTCCCCTCCCTCTCCCCTCCATTCTCCGTCCCCCATTCTCCCAAACAGAGGCTGGCAACACGCTTTCGACTCCCCCGGTGTTGTACCCGGCGATCTATGGACGGCGGTGATCACTTACCATGAGGTGACCTGTCTTTTCGTTTGCCTTCTATGACGTAAAAAAAAAACTTAGAAAATAGCTTGGAGAATATCGTGAAATTGCATTGAAACTTGCATTGTGACTTGGCTAAGTGAGAAATCTATGTAATTGAAACCATCTTCGAGCTCCCAATGATGAGTTTTGTAAATGAGACAATCATCTTTGAAGTTGGATGCGTCATTGTCCATGTTAACAGTTTAACTATTAAACACATTTAATTATCATATTTAAAACTTATATTTAAAAATGTAATAATCATATTTAAAAAATTTACTTGCACCTATACTTCACATTCGTTTACGTCTTAATATAATACTTTATCACCTATATTACAAACTAGTGAGCCCTGCAGACGGTTTGTCCTGATAATTAACAAACTGTGACAAATTATGTACCTAAACCGCATAACAATTCGTTCAGTAGTTTCTGAGCTTACCGCAAACAGACACACAGACAGACGCGGAAGAATATTTGTTTTATAATATATAATGATATACAATATGTAGTGTACAATCTGTTGTGTCCTCTGTAGTCAGTCCGTAAAAGCACATAGTGTTTTGATGTAGATATACACTTATCCATGTATACTAATTGTATGTTATAAATATGTGTGCTCTCTCTAATAAAGAAACAGTATTATATCAGCACTTGTGAGTTTCATTTGTCTTCACAGTGTCTTAACCTGTGGTTTTATTAAGGTGTTCTTCTTCACTGAAAGTTTCTAATTTTTTATGTCTATATTGCAGTTTGCTCTTTGTATTACATTTTCTACTCTCAGACGTCTGGCAACACTGTATAGAAATAGTGGTGTGGCAAAATTATTAGTTCTCCAGGTGTTCGTGATCCGAGTTGGGAATGTGGCCGAGCTTCCTACTGTTCATTTGAAATGTTACTTGGTTACATTATTTCACCTCCGACACGTCACAATTATTGTATACATGATTGAAGTTGTTTTCAGTATAAAAAAATCAAGGCTGTTATAAGGACTGCCAATAGAACAGAAAACTCAAAAAAATGAAATAAATGTATTCTCTATTGAATTTTCATATTAGGGGAGAGTGAGGGAATTGGGAACACTTAACTTCAAACGCTAAAAAATAATAGAAAAAGGTTATAAACTAAATCAAATTTTATTGCTACATGAACTTTAGCTATCTATGTACTTAGTGATAATCAAACGTTATTTTAAATTTACGTTTTAATAAAAATATAAACTAAAACAAAAAACATTGCCGTTCCTGATTACCCGATACCCTATGGGGTAATTGAGATCATCTCGTGGGGGAAATGGGAACGGTATGAGGCAATTAAGAAAGACGTTTGATCAATCTTTCGTAAGTAATTACGAGGCATCTGAAATAATTTGTAAAGTTTAAATATTTTTACACAATCAACCAGCAGTACCATATGCAATTAGGAGGGTAAGGGGTAATTGAGAACGTTCCAAATTACCCACATAATCCCGTTCTCAATTGCCTGAATCAGTCAATATACATAAAAATTGCCGTCACTCTCAAAAGCATTTTTTATTAACTTCAATCTATGTTGTATTTGAAAACAGATAGTGCGTGTATGTTATGAGCAAAAACACAATACTTTTGAACTCAAAAATATGATAATTACATGTGTTGTAACTGATGACAAAAATTATATCAAAAATACAAAAACAATTGTTCGACTTACAGTGACAACACTAGTGCGTGCTTTCAATCTCACCTTCGCATATGCAATGAATGGCTCTGCATTCAGCCGTAGAATTGGTTCGTGGCAGTGTAGTACGGGGAGATGTACTATTTATCTAACTGTTCCCAATTATCCGTCGTTCTCAATGACTCCACTCTCCCCTAATTATAGCGTGAATGACGATATTTAAATTTCAGAATTTGTTTATAGAAGTTATTAACATTAGTGTGGAGCTTTTGGCGGAATTTTAATCTGTCATGTAGTGGATTTTATATTTTTTTATTCATAATCTTGTGTTATTTTACTCTATATTTTGTAAATCTGGTGGTGTTTTACGTAATATAGTTCGTTTATTATGCATAAGTAAAGTGAAGACAAAATAATACCACGGAGCATTAAATTCTGAGATGCCACAAAAACTTCCTAGAAGGTTCTAACAAGGGAGCCACCATCTTGTTAGAATATTGAAAAAATCACATGACGCTTGAAATATATTAACTACACGACAATGGCAGTAATAATCTGGAAGATTGGTTGCAAAAATAAGTTAAAAAAACATGAGTGTGGTTTTCATATCTATTGGCAGTGGAGCCAATAATTGCATATCTTTATAAAGTCTATTAATCAAATAAACGTATGATGGAATTACGATATCAATATTACATGTACACGGGCCCCGGCGTCGCTAGCTTGACGCAAGCCGCAATACAGCCGGTCATGCTTACATAGCATGTCATGACGCGAAATTATAAATTTATGTCTTGCCAATAATACCACTCAACGCTCCTGTAGAAGTTTTTACTTGACAAAAATGTTAACTTTGCAAATATCGGATCCTTTAGAACTGAACAAGAAAATCAAACATCCAGGGAATAATATTATTTTTTTTGGGTGAAAGGTACCCTATGTCCTCTTCTGTACCCCTGCCAGTGTGTATGCAAATTCACTTATACTAATAATGGAAATAAAGAAGAAAGGTATGTTTGAAATGTTATTTAGGCATAATAAAGTTTTTTTTAAATACATTTCGTTCGTAAGTTCGTAGGTATTTTTTGCAATAATTTTAACCAATTACCATAGATGAATGAAGAAAATACAGCAAGATGTCTTAAAAAATCAAATGGACATTGTCTTCTTTTCTTAAGACATTTGCTGAGTTTGATAGTTAAAGCAGTCTATGCACATTAAAATGGAAATAAACAATAAGCTTTAGGTTCATTAACAAGTATTAACCTAGTCAAATATTTTATATTACCTTTATATCAAATATCGGTAACGGCTGTCAGTGTGTCCGCCTCTCCACCGATAGATGTCACTAAAACAACTGTCACTCCTCATGACATTTAATTCTACAGTTAACAACGGTTTCACGCAAACGCAAACAAATAACAAACTGAAATCTCTTATTACACTGGTATTAGACATTAAGTTTAACTTTTACTCAAGTAAATATAATACGGTGAATGCCTCACGGGAACGCCTCACGAACTTTCGTGTTTAAAATACCAATCCGCTTTAACAATACAGCGATTTACTTTCAGCATTTCGTTGCCTTTTAAGGTTGTAAACATTTAGGACAGAGTCTATAGTAATGCTCGGGGTAAATAAGCAAGTCGTGCCATCGACTGGGCTATTAGTTAACTATTAATTTTATTATGCCATCTGAACAGAGATCGAGAATGTAACCATGTTGTTTACAACGAGACCCGCTTTGATAAAATCGATTTTATTGCGTGTGACGACATCTTTCGATATTAATTTTACGGTGTAACTAGTACTTGAAATACTGTCGTTAATGTATTGTTTATTTATTGAGTTTTCTCAGGTATAAATTCTCTAAATAAAGACTTTAAGAAAGTGATAAATTTTAACGTTTATTCTTGGATTAACCTGATTATAACTAATATTATAATTACGGATTTGAGTTCATTTGTCTGTTACGCTTTTATATCATAAGCTACCTAATTGATCATTTCAAAATTTTGCTTACACGTCAGTGGTACAGAAATGAATCAAAATTTAGTTTGAGCCCTAACAAGGTACTTATGACTAAACTACCATCGGTGCGGAAAACAACCCAGTCGCGGAGAAAAACTGACAAGAAAGTCGATCGGATGTATCTTTACAGAGATAAGATACAGTATACGTCACAATTATTTTTAGTCGAGGCACAGACAGGCAAGTCGGTAATATAATTAAAATACGCAAGGAATATTTAATCAAAAGAGTGTTACTTGTAACGATATATTGGTGAATTCTATAATAACGCAAGCGAAGCCGCAGGCAGAAGCTAGTATTTTAATGTTTATGCTTAAGAAACGAATTTAAGTTGGTTTCTTTAAGACTTTGTTTTTTCATGGACTCTACCCGTTATAACAGGAATAATTGCGGGCTGCCTATTACAATACTTTTAGAATTACTTTATAGTTACTCGTGCAAACTTTTTACCGATTTAAAGTTACCTTTACAAAATTGTATCATTATTGCTTAACCTTTATGGAAAAGTATAAACTAGATAATACATTATAACCTGTTCTATCAGTGCAATTCAAGATGTAACAATAACAAAATAAATAAATGAATATAAATTTTTCATATCGTAACTTTGAGTGTGAATATTGTGAAGTGCTCTCCTTCTCACGTCTATTGGTTGATGCATAATGCTTGGCTGTATACATTGCGATATCATTGTCAATAATAGTAACGGACAATTAATAACGAAAAGTTGAATAATTATAACTTTAATAATTTATCTGCCCGCGACTTCATTATCGTGGAATAAAGATATTCTTTATCTAAACTAATATTATAAAGAGGGAAAATTTTGTGAGTTTGTGACGTTGCAGGGGGTAATCTCAGGAACTATTGATAGGATTTGAAAAAATCGTTCAATGTTATATAGCTCATCTATCGAAAAAGGTTATAGGTTATATATAATCACATTAAGACCAATAGGAGTGGAGGGCGAATGAAGAATGCTTAAAAATCAGGGATTTTTTTCTCTTGAGAGCATCCACTGCGTGTTAAAGTTAGCCCATAGTAACTATTCCACGCGAACGAAGTCGCGGGCAGAGGCTAATTTCTAATACGCAGCGGAAGCTCTAAAGAGTAAAAAAACCCCGATTTTGAAACATTCTACATTGGTGCTCCGCTCCTATTGATCTTAGCCTGATGATATGTAACCTATAACCTTTTTCGATAGATGAGCTATATAACTATATTATATATATATATATATATATATATAACTATATTTTCAAATGGGACCAGTAGTCCCTGAGATTACCCTCAAAAATGTCACAAACTTGCAAACTTTAGCTCTTTATAATACCTATTAGTATAGACTAGTATAGGCTAGCTCATATCCGTGACGTTATCTTTAAACGCGTAGTACGTATACAGGTTTTAATTTCATAAAACCTTCAAATAACTTCACATTAATTCTTTTAGTTTTTTTTTACACAAAGACTAAGTAACTAAGGGATAAAACAAAAAAAATATCTAAATCTATCTAGCAGATGTTAAGTATTGCGCGCACTACAGCAGACCTCGTTCATTTTATTTAAATAGATTGTTTAGAATTAACTTCAAAGCATTATAAATCATCTTAAGGTAATTTATGAAGATGGGTAAAGCTTGTGCAATATTCTGTTAGCGGAAGAATAAAATAAAGCCGAGGTTCTAGTTAAAGTAATCACTTAATATCTGATGAAGTGGACGCTCGTATTTCAGAAACCGTCAGATAGATAAACGATGAGTTGATGTTGTTTCAGTTATTATAGCGGGGGACCTCAATAGCGGGAACGTTATCTGGAATAGTCCGTGTACCTCTCGTAACGGGAGAGTACTCGACGAACTAGGTAGGATTCTCGCTTTCGACGTCATAGCCCCTCTGGAACCCACGCACTATCAAGATCACTGCCGACCCACAGTATTAGATATAGCTCTCTTAAAAAATATCACGCTTCCTGTACGACTCATACAAGTCGTACACGAACTTGATTCAGATCATCGCCCGGTTGTTTTACAGTTAGGTCACAATTCAGACTTCACCCCGCCGTCGGTTAGGGTAGCTGATTACGCGAAACTCGTTCAATATTTTAAAGAAAATCCGTCGTCTAGTAGTTTAGACAGGATTCCGGACGTGTTGGTGTTTAAAGCCGACGCGGATTCGGCCATCGATTCCCTGGTTGATTATCTTCAGACCGCCGTCAGAGAGATCTCGAAGGAGGTACAAGCGGCGAACGATCGCCGTTTCATACTCCCTGACGACATGAGAGCATTGATCACGGAAAAGAACGCCGCGACTCGAGCTTACGACGCTTACCCGTCTGTAGAGAATCGCGATCGTTTACGTTAGTTACGAAAAACAGTCAAGTCTCGTATTTCTGAGATCCGGGGCGACAGGTGGGACAGACTCCTGGAGGGTCTCCAGCCGTCTCACCTGTCGTACTGGACTCTAGCGCGAACTCTGAAATCAGATATGGTCACTATAATGCCTCCTCTCGACAGAGGCCCCGGGTTGCCTCCCGCGTTCGATAGCATAGATAAAGCGGAATGCCTTGCCGCAAGCTTAGAGAAACAGTGTTCGTCAAACACTGATAACACTGACCCTTCCATCATAGAGTCTATCGAAACAGCCGTAGAGCATGCACTCGCGTCTTCTCCGGCGGCTACCCTAACCCCGATAACGTTTGACGAAGTTTCGGCCGCCATGAAGCGTCTCAAGCCTAGGAAGTCTCCAGGTCCCGATGGGATCAGGAACGAGGTTCTGAAACTCCTTCCTGATCGCATCATAGCTCTATTGGTCTGCGTCTTCAATGCGGCCATGTCCCAGGGTCACTTTCCAGCCGTCTGGAAAAAGGCCGTAGTGATAGGTATTCACAAGCCCGGCAAGAAAGCTACGCTTCCCGTTAGCTATCGCCCCATTAGTCTGTTAGATACCTTAGGAAAACTTTACGAGCGGCTCCTTCTGAACCGTCTTCAGTTCTCGATCACAGATTTAAAATTAATGCCACCTGAGCAGTCCGGATTTCGCGCCGAACACTCTTGCACGAATCAAGTACACCGCCTCACGGAGTACATTTTCTCTAAATTTAACGCCGATCCGAAACGTAAACCGAAACGCACAGTTGCAGTCTTCTTCGATATCGCCAAGGCCTTCGATAAGGTCTGGCACGGCGGGCTCATCCATAAATTATGTAAATCTCGCGTACCCGATAGGCTTATTCATATTATCCGCGATTATCTCACTGATAGGACATTCCGCTTCAGAGTGGATGGTGAACTATCGCTGCCCCACCCGATACGCTCAGGTGTGCCACAGGGCTCCATACTCGCGCCCACGCTCTTCAATCTGTTCATCAGTGACCTACCTCGGTCTCGGGGGGTCGAGGTAGGTTGTTACGCTGACGATACCGTTATTTACACTTCCGGCTGGCGGTCGGACTTTCTTAGGAAGCGCATCGAAAAAGCCGTTCATACTCTCGGTGAATGGTTTCGTCGATGGCGCATAGAAGTTAATCCCGATAAGAGTGCCGCAATACTCTTCGATCCCACGAAACGCGCAAATAAATTTGAGCCCATCAGGCTATACGGAATCGATATCCCTTGGGTCGAAGAGACCAAATATCTCGGTGTTACATTAGATAAACATTTAAAGTTCAATTCACATATAGACAGAGTGCGAAACAAAGCCGCTATGGTCTTGGGTCGCCTCCATCCGTTGCTTTGTCATAAGAGTAAGATGTACCTCAGACACAAGCTGACTTTGTATAAGACGTGTATCCGTCCCGTGATGACATATAGTTGCCCCGTTTTTGCGCATTGATAACTTTCATAAGCTGCAGGTTCTCCAAAATCGTATTTTACGTAAAGTGACCGGTGCTCCGTGGTACATTCGGAGAGTCGATCTCCATAGAGACCTAGAGATCCCTTCTATCTGGGCGTACGTAAAATCACTTATGATTAGCTATTTTGAAAAAGCCACGAATCATCCCAGTCCCTTAGTGGTATCCGCCGCAAACAATGAACCCGTACCTAACGCTGCGCGTTATAAAAGACGTCCGCGATGCATTTTTATGACGACCCTCCTGATTTAATCACGTCAGCAAACGATCAGTACCAGCCTGTCCCTCGAAACTGAGAGTGCTCACGCCCACGCCCGCGTAACCACAGATCACGCCGCCGTGGATTGGGGGTTAATTTCGCTCCCGCACACACGATTAGGCCTCCCACGGCAGCGGCTCAAGCCTAGGTTCGATCCCTCGGTAGGGGGGCTTGAGTGCGTTGCTTACACGATACGGTGACACACAAATATACATCACTGCTACAATACTACACGATCACCCCAACACACGTGCACGCCTACACGCTTACACATGAAAGTGGAAGGGTTTACTTTTTTTTCCTTATCGAACTGAAAAACTCTCAATTTTCCGATAATAAATATGTGAAGGAGTTGTTGAGGCGTGTATGCTTGGTACACATATACGTTTCAACAACTCATACATATATGAATAGTTAGCTAGGTTAGCTAAGATAGGTCGCGATTTTGCATGCAACAGGCAACAGCCAAGCAGAGGTGTGCCGTGCACCCTTGAGCTGGTTGCCAAAATAAAATCTGCTGAGTGCCTTAAGCGCTCGCCTTAGTAGTCCGGTGAAGCTGTTAAAACCTTGCTGGGTCAATAGCGTAGTCATTTCGAAAAAAAAAGCTGTAAGTTGCAAAAATAAAATTCTAGAGATTAGTGTGTGCAAACGGTCGAAAATATAGCAAAATATATTATGCAAAATTTTTCGTAATTGTTTCTATTAGCAGGTTTTCCAATCTCCATTTATATTTTTATCACAAGGTTAATCATTTTTAAAATTCTTAGCTGGGAATCGAACTCAATTGTCACCAAATGTAGACATTTTTTCTGAAAAAAAAAGTAAAGAACTCAACAAAAGAAAATTTAATAAATTTTCTGTAATTAATACTTATGCGCATGTTCATATAAATGTTCTGACAAGAAATAATTATAATATAATTATCTCTACTAGGGATACAACAGTATGTAATATAAATTTATCACAATAAAGAACCGTTTCCTTTGATACATATCTAAAACTAAATAAAGGTCTTTATGAGAAAATAAAAACTGCTATAGATAATCTTGAAGTAAAGTTATTTATACATAATAAAGTATTAAACGAAAATAATCGTTGCATACATTTTAATAAAGTTAAATAGATGGAGTTAGTCCCTGCCTTGAATCTAGACGACTTCACAGAGGGATCACAATTACAAGATGTTCATACATTTTTGTCAATTCTGATGATAATATCAGTCGCCAAGAAAAGTTGGGAAAGTGTAACTTTTATTAAAAAAATATACTGTTCTCGAAGGGTTGTTAAAATCTGCTAAGGGCAAAAGCTGGTTATACAATACACAAAATCGACTCCAAATAAAAAAAAAAAAAAACTAAAAAATTCACTACAACGTCCTTACCCATAGTTTGGTATGGTATAATTTGAGGAGTTCCTCGATGTATCTTTAGCATGCAAGATCGAATGCTAATAAAAGTGGGATCCCCGTGAGAATATCCCAATAGCAGTATGAAAATAATTGTTGAAATCGGTTTATGAATGATGCAGTTTTTTTGGCAACAGATCTTCTATATTATTATTACCATCTTCGAGTAGTTAATAATATTACATGTCTCTTGTGATAATTACAATATTCTAACAGGATGGTGGCTCCTTGTTAGAACTTTTCAGAGAGTTTTTGAGACATCTCAGAATGTATGCTCCGTAGTATTACTTCCCATCCACCTGTGGACAATAGCGGAACTATATATATATTACGTAAAATATCACTAATATTACAAACTATAGAGTTAAATAACACAAGATGATGAATAAAATATAATAGCCACTACATGAAAGATTATGATCCCGTCAAAAACTCCGAATGATAAAGTTTGTGGTAACAAAATAAAAAAAAGTACAAGTAAATTGAGACAACTGAGGGCAAAATCGGAAAAGATAAGAAGTGCTCTTACGATATTAGGATTAGTATGATTTAAGCATTCCCAAATTTAGCACGTTTACACTACAACTCCAAACGCATCAGACAATAGCAAATATTTAACATGTAAACCTTGCTGACACTTGTTGAATCATAAATTTCAACATAATTGCAAACAAGGGAAGCTCAGGATGCGTCAGCGTGCATTGTTTTAATAATAAATATGCATTGGCCACTGATTCACTTGGGAGTTTGCCAACTGACAGTGATCCTTGTGTTCTGCACTATCTGGGTTAAGTGCGTATTGTTTTTTTAAGGGAACGGTTAAATATTTAGTTGTGGCACGTCTTGCGGTTTCTTCAGTGCTTTATTGATGACAATTGTCCGATGTTAGGTTTGGTGTTCGTATTTGGTTGACATTGGTTTAATTGATTTCTTTTTTACGGTTAAACTAGCTGTTACCCGTGACTCTGCATGCTTTTTTTTAGATGTATTAAATAAATGTAAAATTCTGTGTAGATATGTAAATTACAGAAATGCTCTTTCAAAAATATTTGTAGGTACGACGCACGTCATCTACTGTAATATGTAACTTGTAAATTAGATATGTAAATACCTAACAGTGTGTCGAGTGGTATGGAATTTATTGTCTGCAACATACCTGGAACTTTAAACTACTATATACCACTCTCAGTGCTCACACTATATAAGAAAGTAATGAAAATATGAAGCTTTACATTATCGGACAATATGTGATATTTTCTATTATATAGATATAATATGCTCATATTGTTGATATAATTAAGTTACTATTGTACGTTGCTATAATTTAAATGACATACGAAAATATGACTTCCAATTATATTTATTCTTAGAATCTAGTACAGTACGCACGTCTCACGCACATGTTTACAGTAAACAACATATTTTGATCAGTTTCACACAGACGAATGCACGGGTAATAGTTCCTTACTACATAGTATAAAACAAAGTCCTCTGCCACGTCTTTCTGTACGTCTCTTATTATCTCTTAACCATATATTTCAAAGTCAAGAATAATAAAGAATCTGGGTGGCATAATATAAATAAACTTACTAGATAGATTTTTTATCTCTCTTAGTGTAGTCAGTAATCGATTTCATTTTAGGACATTCGTTCCGGAATACTGAGTAGTGAATAGTATTTTCTAATACTCTATCTACGGATTTGTTTAACTTTTTTTTTACATTTATCATTTGCCAAGATAACGGTTTTTTTTTTTCTCGAACTGACTACGCTATTGACCTAGCAAGGTCTTAACAGCTTCACCGGACTACTAAGGCGAGCGCTTAAGGCACTCAGCCGATCCAAGATAACGGATATATAACTAGTGGCTAGGAGTGATCGTTATTAAAGATGAGGATTATTACAATTTTAACTTAGGACGCTAATTGCGAAGTGCTAGTTCTATTTTACACGCGATAAATATTGCTGTAATTATAACGACCTAAGAAACGTACTGTAGGGAATTATTGCAATTTATCATATTTTGCTGTCAAACGCAATAGCTATGAAATACGACCAATAATTGATATAATATTTCGTATTTTCAATATCCTTGGCTTTGGGTGTAAAAGTGTTTTAGGAGGGTTAAAAATGAATTTAACGCTGTCACCCCAATTGAAGATTTTCTGTAGCGCACTGTTTGTTAGCTGTTCTAGTTCATCAGAGCAAGTATTGTGTGTTCTTAGCATCATATCGTTTTTTTAACAGTACCTACCTCACAATGCGCTCAATGGCATAGTATAAAATGACTTCTCCGTTTCGGACATAACTGAATATAAAGTTGAAAATGTTCTTCGGGCAGTTAATACATCGGAGTCTATTAAAGAGTGCAGGCCACCAAGCACTGTCAAATGCTGCTTTTATATCCAGAGAAATGGCGATCACAAATTCCTTGTTTCGTGTGGCAGCACGAATAACTTTTGGAACGAAGTTCCTTATCGCGCATTGTGAAAGGGGGCTAGACGGAAAAAATTCTTACGAAAAGTTGTCACGACACTTTTTGCTATAGTAAGCTATTGTGAGCTGTGCGGCGTCACATGTTTCTCTGTCTGTCTCTCTCTCTCTTATAGAAAGCAAGCCAGATATTTTCATTTCTATTTCGCATTGAACAGTGTGGTGTCGCGACGATTATTTTTGTTGAGTGTATACAGGTTTTTTGTAAATAATAAAAAGTAATAATAATAATGATCCCAAACATATGTTTCCTACTTCAGTTACCACAAGCCAATTATTACGAAAATTGAGTCTACTGATTAAGTTTATATAATATTACATTTGTTAATAATAAAAAAAATATTATTATAACTTAAAAAAAAAAAAAATTATTACAATTCCTTCACTAATTAATCGAAAGGAACTTCGTTCCATCCGGGTGTCCCTTGACACCTCTCAAGTTTTTTTATATAATGCGCAGGCAATACGTCAAGGGAATGAGTTGTGAATGATATCAAATTTGCATAGGCAGTTCCAAATGAGCTCTGTGCAAAATCAACAAAATAGAAAAAAATTCAGTTGTAAAAACCAATAAAATACACTTTAACATAGTTTGTTTTCGTTTACGAAATTGCCACATGATTGTATTCGTCCAATCACGGTACGTCATTTGTTACCTTTTTTATTTAATGTCAGTACTGTTAGTATTTGGTTTTCAATACGTTATAATTATAGCATATTTATTGCTTATACAATTATAACAAATAAAATTTTGAAAATATTTCTGAAATCTTTCTGATTTACGTTAATTACGCGTTAATATAATGAATTATTCCTGCATATTTAACAACAGTTATTACATTCTTATGTTAATTGTCCGTTATTTGTCTTTACTATCGACAATCGCAATGATCGGCCTTTATTATTTCAAAGAGTGAACAAGGAGGCATTAAGTAAGACTTAATAGGTGTGAAAGGAAAAGTATTTTACTTTGCTCTGACTTACAATACGAACAACGAATACACATTTAATTGTTACAAATTGCAATATATTAGAGAACAATAAATTAACCAACAACGGAATAATTGCAAATACCTTATAATTGTTTTAAAATAACATACCAGCGTAATTTATTACTTTTATATAACTATTATTACTGAAACTACATACTTTGATTTATAAATCTACTAGTTTTTGTCTGCGGATACGCTTGTTTTAATGTAAATTTGCCTAAACCCCCTGGAACAGTGTTTTATCTTAATGAATAGTAACCCTATGCTTTTTCTGGACTCATTATACAAACTTTCACGAGAATCGGTTCGAGTAATCTAGGCATGAAAGCGTAACAGATAAGCAAGCTCATATTCGGAGTTAGGATTGTATTAGTAAGTTTTTACAACAGTAATTGTGGTCTCACTTTAAAGAAGGTCTTTTATTTTGACGATATCATCTTCATTATTCTCTATCCTTTTTGGTTATCACTAGGAGTTACTGGGTTATATAACGTTTTTGCATCATTTGAAAAGGCTTCTTCTAATTTTGACACCTTACATTTATACTCGCGACTCTCTTTCGATCTTTTACCTAGCACATTTCATAAACTAGTTATGTACGTTACCATAGCGATTGGAGACTCGCCTTTTCTCATCGGGTGTGCAAAGTTTTCTGATGGATAATGCTCTGAAAGAAGTGATAATGCTGTCTTGATTTATGATTTAAATTAAACTCTTTAAGCCGAGGTATATTTGTAGTCTCATTATAATCCAATATTCTAATATAAATCCTTTCAAACGTCTTAATTGTTGCACGTGGAAACATTGTTACAAGGAATGATATAAATCAATATGAGAAATGCTTCGACTAGTTATAAACTTATTACCGTGTCTCCAGTGCAAGTTTTATCTGATGCGGCTAGTTTAGCCGACTTATCATTCCGATATTTAATATGTAATACAAACTTATAAATGCAATTCCCAAACTAATCTATTGTAGTATTCCTAAATCAATTTGCTGTTTTCCAACCGTAATATGATTTTGTAATCGAATACGCAAGTAGTTAGTGGTTTAACATAAGCAATACCAGATGGTATCGAATACCGAAGGGTATTTTTCGTAATTTGCATTAAGCATGTATGAGAGGGTCCAAGGCAATCGTTGCGTTTATCGGCATGCCGTTCGCATTTCCGTGCAGAACTTTAGATTCTTAATAAATGTCAGATAAGGCCGATGGTTAGGTTTTCAAAGGGCCTGTATTTATAATTATTATTGTAATAATCTCAATCCTTTTTTAATTCATAGTATGCGTACATTTTATTTCTATGTTTTATATCTTTTCATACGTATCTTTCGTTCCTCGTAGAATAATAAATTTTGCATATCTTTTTACATCTCTTGGAGATAATTGTTTTTTTATTTACATCACAGGAGGCAAACGAACAGGTTACACGTGATGTTAAGTGATCACCGCCGTCCTTAGACACTAGCAATACCAGAGGAGTCGCAAGTACGTTGCCAGCATGTGTTTTGAATTAGGAAATTAGGAGGGGGAGAGGAGATAGGATGGTAGGGGAAGTAGGTCTCCGGTGCTCTCACTGACCGAACGAAACGCAACAATTCAAGCAATGTTACTTCACGTCAGTTTTCTGTGGGTCGAGTGGCAGTACCCTGGGTGAGTGGACCCATTCATGCTAAAATCAGTAAAAGCTTCAGCTTGGTTCTACCACCTACTAAAAATTGTACTCTATTTTCTGTACCCTGCAAAACTAATGGAAAACTAAAAGAAACCAAAATTGGTGCGGTAGTGTTGAGATGTATTTTGGATATTATTAAGTGCCAAAATAGATTCCTTTTTAAAAATCCAAAGTAAACAAATAAATAACAAAGTCTCTTGATTAACCTTTTATCGTCATTATTACCTTTATCCCACCTAAGTAGGGTCGGTACAACATGTTTTCTTTTTGTATTCTCTCCTGTCATTTCAGTATTCACACCTTTTACGGACATATCATTTTTTACACAGTCCATCCATACCTTTTTCAGTCTTCCTCTACTCGTATATCCGTCCACCATCATACTCAACACATTTCTAGTTACATGGTTTTCATCTCTCTTCATGACATGCCCATACCATGCTAACCTATTACTCCTCGACTTCTCTGTCACTGAAGCTATTTTCAAACTTCGTCTTATATACTCATTTTTAATATTATCCATTCTAGTCACACCACACATCCACCTGGACATTCGCATCTCTGCCACATGTAATTTTCTCTCTTGATTAACCCTTATACTTTCTAAAACTATAACGGTGTTATTACAAAAAAGTTAAACACATTTTGAACGCTTGCTTAAAAAAGATCTCTCGGTGAATGTTCGCCGTTTTGCTCTGTTGTCTCGCTTTGGTTAGGTTAGGTTACACTTGCGAAAAGAGGATAACGCGATCTTACTTCGGGCGAGCGCGGCGCATTTCGTACGAAACCTGTTTTAAACCAAGTATTTAACTTTTTCGTAATAACATCGTAAGGGTTTAAGCACCATATAAACTACTGTAGACTTCATGACGTACTGGTCAACGTACTGGCCGCATAAGATTTTAAAAATTAAAACTATTGGCGGACCCGGCGGACGTTGTGCCGCTCAGATAATAAAGAAAAAACCTTGTCAGACTATATACCTAAACTTTCCGAATGGATCACTTTATCTACTGTTGAACCGTATGGAAATCCGTTCAGTAGTTTTTGAGTTTATCGCGAACAGGCAGACAGATAGACAGACATGGCGAGGACTCTGTTTTATAATATGATGTGATTTGAAAAACTTGAACAGTAGCAAATGATGTAATATAAAATATATATTTTTTAAAATGCCAAGAATTTCAAACAAAAAATATTCTTTCCTCAATAAATAATTGTCACATAACATTTTTCATCGTTTTTAAATGTGCGTTGACGAACATTGTCCGTTCACTAACCGCCAGTTTTCATTAGCAAAGATTTCATTGGATACAAATAGCTAACATCCGGATGGCAGGTCGTGATCAGTCGCTTCTGTGAAGTGCACTGCTGTTGAAACTTTCGTGTGGAGATAATTTATTCGTAGACAGCGACATCTGCAGACTTGACTATCCCGAGCGGTCATTCAGTAATTTTGTCAGCACGCTTTGATCTCTCACATAAATAACACTGAGTAAGCGTACTAAATATAATTTTATCAATTATTACCGACGTAATTTATTAATTTAGAAGTAAGTTATTAGAATTGAGTGCTACAAATCTAAAATATAAAAAAATCTATGATTACTGTTTAAGTAAGTGGTCAATGATAACTTTAAAATTGTTTCTTTTCTTTTGTTTGGTGTTTGAGACATTTTAAAATGTCCAGTGTTTTTATTATTTTTAGTATATAAGTGTAATTATCGTATCGATACGTAAAATATACAGTCATATTGTATGTATACTCATAGATATATAGATATCTTTAGATAGAGCGACGTTTTATTATAAGCGTTATCGTTTAGCAGTGATGCGTGCAGAAGCAAATAAACAGACAGACAGACATTTCTAAAAAATATTGAAATGTATCTAATTACATACTCTTAGTCACTTCCAATAATGTTTTGCACTAAAATCTGAGAAGTTCAGACACCTTATTTTTCTAAGAAGATTTATTGTAAGATCTCCTTGAACACAGTGCTAATAGTGACGGAACCTAAAAGAATATATACCATATAGAACAAATATTTAATAATGATGATAGTATTATTAAATTTTATTTCAATTAATATTTTGCAGATTGCGTTGAATTTTTTACTTTGATTTGTTACGAAAAAGCGGTCATTGTGATTTGAATGTGAGAGTTAAATTTATGCTAAATCTCGGTTAATAATAACTAACTGCTTGCTGTGACTTCACACGGATATACTAAAGAAATCAGATCAAATCTTGCCATTACAGTTCGACCATGTAATAAACTGACAATTGAACGTCAATCTATCAGTTCTGTCAATATTTTTGAAGTTCTCCCTAATGCTTACTCACTCAGAATTTTCCACATGGTTAAAAAAATCTTACACAAATCTTGTCCTGACAATTACAATACCAACACATAATCGATAGATAATTCCGAATTAATATACATACCATAAATTCATCTACGGCGTTTATCAATTCAATAATCGATTAAGCAAAACGATCCACTTGGTATTCGCATAAAGCTTCCTGGACTTACGATTCAGAATGCACGCGCACGTAACAAATCAACCACACATCAGCAATCGAATAATCGTCAGCATTTGATACAAAGGCCCAAGATATAGATCTCGATCGGTCCATTGCGATGCATTGATACACGTTACAATCCGACATTGACGTATGCATTGCAACTAAAGAACTTTATGGTCGACAAATTGAGGCTACTCGTATTCATTTCATTACGAATTCAACGGGCGAAATCTTCAGATAGGGTTATCGCAGCCTTTATCGATTGATTACTTATCGATCCATGTTACGAATTGTTTAAGCTCTCCGTTCGGTAAATGATCACCTTGAGATACGCCTTCTTAAACTGAGTTAGTATTGCAAAATGCAATAACATACACTGAAGTATTATTGCTATGAAACTTTTTTTTAATATTCTGGTAATATTATTATATCTATCTATACTAATAATATTATAAAGAGGTAAAGTTTGTGACGATGTGAGTTTGTGAGGTTGTAGGGGGTAATCTCTGGATCTGCTAAACCGATAATTTTTTCAATTATAGAATATAGATAGAAAGCCACATTATTTGTGAGTTTCATAGACTATTTAGGTACTAACTCGAAAAATGAAAAAGCTTTTTTGTGGTATTCGGATTTGCAAAGTAAGTCTGAGGAAAAACGATCGAACTAAACATTTTTTACGAACGCTGCCTTAACGATGAGAGATATATGATTGAATTCTAGAGAAAAGTTGTAGAGCTTGATAATGGCACAAAAATTTCGGCGACAGGATATGTCTAAATTAGACATTTTTTTTATTATCAGGGCGGGAAAACTCCCGCCGTATATATCTCTCATCGCTAAGGCAGCGTTCGTAAGAAACGTTTTCGTTCTATCGTGTTTTCTCTGATTTACTATGCAAATCCTACTACCACAACTACCACAAAAAGTGTTTCCATCCTTTGGGTTAATATATAGTCTATGCCACTAACAAATAGCGTGGCTTTCTATTGGTGAAAGAATTTTACAAAATCGGTTTAGTAGTTCCTTAGATCATCCCCTACAACCTAACAATCTCACAAACTTGACCTCTTTTGTCATATAAATTGTAAAATGTAATTGTTGTATAAACATATTATTTTTTTGTATATTCTTTCACGACACAATTTTTATACAACTCTACTGCATTGTTACAGTGTAGCAATAAAAATATTTATTTAATTTTTTCAGTGTATCATTTTATTGTTTCGTGAGGCCTTGAATCCGTCTACCGGCAAGCGCTTTCTCTCTTCCATATTAAAGCATAACAACATGAAAATATTTGCAATTGATTTAATAGTCACGACCAGTAATTGACCTCTCGCTGGTCGCTAATGATTGCACAGGATTTATCATCGCATACATTATTGTCATTTTGTCGTAAACGGATAAGAAATCCAGATAAATAAACGTTATTTTCCAAAGGGAATAAATAGGAGGGGTGCCTCCTGCGCTCTCACTGACTGAACGAAATGCAACAATGGAAACACTATTACTCCACGTCGGTTTATTTGTAATTGTATTGTATTCATATTGAAATTATTAACATGAGTCTGGCTTTCAGTCTATTGGCACTCGGAGCTATAATTATACACAATTTTTATACAGTTTTACATGTAATCAAAAGGATGATGAGCTGCACAGATTCAATACGAAATATCAATAATATATATACACAGGTTGCTATACCTACTGACGTTGGTACCGTACTACCGTTACGGTACTACCGTTGGTCACGCTAACTGCCATGTCATAACGCGAAATTAAATATGTATATTTATGTCATAGGAGGCAAACGAATAACGTTTCATCTGATTTTAAGTGATCACCGTTGTTCATAGACACTAGCAACACCAGGGGAGTCACAAGTGCATTGCCAGCTTGTGGTTAGGGAAGGGGTAGTGGTGGAGGGAGGGGAGGTAGTCCTCCGCCGCTCTTACTGACTGAACAAAATGCAACAATGCAAGCACTGCTACTTTACGTCGGTTTTCTGTGGGTCGGGTGGTAGTACTCCAGGCGAGCCGACCAATTCATGCTGAAACCAGTAATAGCTTCAGCGTGGCTCTACCATCTATGCATAAATCTATCTCCTGTGCAAAAAAATACCGCTCTACGTGCCTAAAGAATTTGTCACTTCAAAAATGTCCACTTATTTAATAATTATCAAAACGTTTAGAACTGCCCGTTGTTAACATATTCATAGAAAATACTACGAATTCCACCGTGAGTTTTTGTGTACTTTTTAGGTCACAGTTATACGCACGGAATGGCAGAATGTCAACGGTATCGCATTATGAGTACCGCTATATCTATAACGATGTTTTTGACAGCCACATGCGGACATACAAACATTCACATATACGATTCTACGTAGTACGTATACTTATGTATACGTAGTAGGTATGAAATTTGCCAAAAATATTTTAATAACACATATAAATTAAAGAAGACTTGTATAATGAAATAGCCTACCCTCTCTTGTGGAGAAGGTTCTGTCCAAAAATACTTCATTCATACGTATGGGCATTATAATTTTTTTTATATATCAAAGGAGGCAAATGGGCACGTGGGTACCTGATGATAAGTAGTCACCACCGTCCATAGACTCTAGGAACACCAGGAGTGTCGCGAGTGCGTTGTCAGCCTGTGTATGGGGGAGGACAGGGAAAGGGGAGGAGAAGTGAAAGGGAAATGGGAAAAGAGAGGTGGGCGTCCGGCACTCTCACTGACCGAACAAAACGCAACAATGCAAGCTCTGTTACTAAACTAAAGCTAAACACAAATAAACATAGTTATCACATCTAAGTGAATAACTGTAGGTAGGTAGCATAAATTGACCTTAAAATTATATTTATTTTCATATCCTGTGCCTGTTTAAAAGAGAATGTGAATAAAATTTTCAGTCTCCTCGTATGTTAAAGATAATAAATAACCAGTTTGTGACTCTTGTTGAATATGAGTTTGAAAATTTTCTTATATATATATATATATATATATATAGCATTGTCTGTATATCAAAATACATATCTCGTAATGTTAAGGTTATCTTTGTTTAGGTGGCAGCCCTTGCTCTATTGTACCTCAGAGGAACCGCTATCTGTGATCAAACGTGCCGCGGCCTTTACGCGGTTCGCGGGAGGAAGGGTCCTCTCTAAGGGTTACCTACAATGAATATGTATTAATAAGGAAATAAAGTAATTGTATCCGGCTTGTTTGCGGATGTATACTCGTATATGTACTGTATGGACATTACATCGTTTTAGCGTAAATGTTATTTTGTTTGTCAATAAATGATAGTTAATTTTTTCACAAACCCATTCCCAGGAAGGAATCTTTATGCACAAAATGTAATTATGGAAATTGCTTGATATAAATAGCGATATGTAAGTTGTAAGTCGTATTTTGTTTAGATAGAAAAAGAGAAAGCTTCAAAACAAAAAATAAAAATAAAAATAGTGTGTGTAACCGTCACACGCTAATGAAGTAATACTTCTTACATATTTTTGATTTTGTTAATAGATAGTTTATAAACAGATAAATCAAATATTTAAAAAAATATAACTGTTAAATTGAATAATAATAAAAATCATATAATAGAATTAATTATGTATATATGGGCGCGCGACCGTGCTGCCATCTGGTTCCACTGTAAATACGTAACAAATGAAAGCTTCATTATCTGTAGTGCGATCTATCTATCAGCTAATTCGGAACTTAAATAACACAGGAAATATTATTAGCAATTCTTTGTTATAAAGTAAAATGAACAGATTACTATGATAAGTAACGAATTAAATTAATTATGATTTAATAGAAGTTTTGGTTATGTTTAATTATTGTCTAACCGGATGGTACAGAAACGTGTCGTCATATTGCCGTAACGGACTTCCGCTGCGTTGTTGTCCAGTTACCTTTTAGTCGCGCCTAAAGAAGTTATTCTTCAAAAACAGGGTGTGTTGTAAAAACATACGATAGAAGTGAAACTTTTGTACTACGGGGAAACATTTTAATTGAAAACATAGTACAAAAAGTCAACGTTACGCAGTGTTCCCAGGTGGTCAACCATTCAAGTACTAACCGCGTCCGTTGGTTTTTTTTTTTTTTTTTTTTTTCGAAATGTCTACGCTATTGACCCAGGAAGGTCTTAACAGCTTCACCGGACTACGGTGACTGGACGAGAACCGTTGTTTTCAGTACTCTAGGCGACAAAGTGTTTATACCCCAATCACTTTTAGCCACACAAAAAGGTTGCTAGGAGTCGTGCAGTGAAAGTTCATTATTTACTAATATTGTAAATGTGAGTTTGTTTGTTTGTTGAGCCGATAACCTTAAATTTTTGCACAAAGGTTAGAAGGAAGGGAAGAGGAGAGGGGGAAGGTGAGGAGGTGGGCCTCCGGCACTTTCACTAACCGAACGAAACGCAACAATGCAAGCACTGTTACTTCAACTCGGTACTCTGTGGGAGGGTGGTACTACCCCAGGAGAGCCGGACCCATTCATGCTGAAGCCAGTAATAGCTTCACCAATTTACTCAGTACGTTGAAATACTTAAATGCAAAGTGTCTGCGAACTGTAACATATTTTTGCAGTGTAAATTGATATTCCTTTTTAATTTATTTATTTATGACCAATACATATTAATATTCTTATAAAATATAGTGTTTATTAATGCTCAATGACAATTCAACGTTCTTAAGTGTTTAATTACCTTATATAGTAAGTACAAAGTATAAACGAGTTGTATAAATGTTTATATTTTATTATTTATTTGTTAATAATAATCAGAAGTCTGCATTCGGTTTGTTTGTTTACCAGAATTTTACGGAATATATTTGATTAAAAATATATTCTAATATTATATTAACGGCTTTACCTAATTACTGTAATATTAACGTACAATAATTTCATTAAATTAACTTTAAAAAATCATAATTTTTTTCATCGCCTTAATGACCGTAGTGCGCTCTGATAATATGCATAGTAAATTGAAATACAATGGATCATTGGATATTAGAAATTCATTAAAAGCATAATAAAAATCCTTTATTCAGTTTAAGGCCTAAGAAAGCGCCTGCGAATGCTAAAACTACCAATATATCGGAAAACAACTCAGTCATGTAGAAGAACTGGCAGCAAGCTCGATCTGATTCATCTTTTAATCGTTTTTTTTTTTTCGAAATGTCTACGCTATTGACCCAGCAAGGTCTTAACAGCTTCACCGGACTACAAATCGTATAGATTTCTATATAAAAATACAATATGGCTACATACTTTTTTGACATAACGCTTAATACTGCAAAAACTGCATAACTCCTGCTCAGGAGTACTTCAACGTAAAGTTGTTTAATTATAAAGAGGTAAAGTTTGTGAGTTTGTGACGTTGTAGAGGATAATCTCAGGAACTACTGGTCCGATTTGAAAAATTCTTTCAGTATTATATAATTCATTTATCAAGAATGGTTATAGGCTATATATCATCACGTTAAGACTAATAGGAGCAGACCACCAATGAAGAATGTTTAAAAATCGGAGTTTTTTCCTCTTGAGAGCTTCCGCTGCGTGTTAGCGTTAGCCCAAAGTAACTTTTAGAAGCTAGTAATACATAAAACATTTCTAGCGCTCTCACTGACCGAACGAAACGCAACAATGCAACCATTGTTACTTTACGTCGGTTTCCTGTGGTTTGGGTGGTACTAGCCCAGGTGAGCTGACCCATTCATGTTGAAACCGATAATAGATTTAGCGTGGCTCTACCTACCACCCCCCCTCGGAAGGGTGGTATATCTATAAGAGATATCCCCACGTTAATAAAAAATGAGGTTTCGAATACGTCCACCTGGCTAGCTTCCACCCTCAAGTTGGAAATCTATCTCCAAACACCTGTTGGTGTGTTTCTGGCGGTTGACTTTGAGAGCCTGTACTTTCAAGGTTTCGCTTCTTACACCATATCAACCTTTAACTTCACATGAGATTCTGTTCAAATGATATGACCCGTCAAGAATAAAAAATACATATTCTCAGTGTAGACGGGCGGAGAAGCGTGCTTTTGTATGTATTAAATAAACACGGAAGAGTATTATCGCGCTGCAAAACATATAATTATGGTAATAAACTATTGAAACTTGTCCTATTCAGTATGTCAATTAATGTTAATTTCATAGAGTTATTGTATTCGTCCTGTTTGGTCATGGATACGATATCTGTTTCTTATGCGGAATGTCATTCTGTAGTTATGTTTTTATAAAGCTGTATAAATTATGTTTTGATAGGGGTCTGTGAAAGAGAAATATTTTATATCTCTAAAGACTCTTAGAAACTTAGTAAGGAGTTATCCTCATCTTTTTATAAATATTAATTAATTATTGATTAATTTAAACGAGCAATTCTTGTATATTTTTATATTTGTATATGTTCAGGATCTCGGAAACGGCTTCATTTATTTCTGTGAAACTTAGTATGTAGGTAGTTTCGGGGACGATAAATCGATATAGCTAGATTTTATTCATAGAAAACTTTTTACCTGCGTTTTCAGACAATGAAAAAATATAGCTAAATATAAAGGTAAATTTCGCCGGCGCTATCAAAACAAAAATAGTTCAGATGGAAATCGGTTGCTTCGAAAATCCGTGTAACCCCAGTTCGAATTCGAGTGACAGCAGAAGAGATATATTTTTTTTAATGAAAAAATGTAAATTTTATAAAGCAAACCTAACTGTTTATATTAATTTAAAAATATTTTTTATAGAACTAAGCTAGGCTCGGTCGCCCAGGTACTATTAATTAATATAAATGCAAAAATGTGTTTGTTACGCTTTTACAACTAAACTACTGAATCGATCTTCGTGAAATTTTGCATAAATGCAATAAATACACAAAAATAAAGTTTAGGGTATATTTAATGCAATAAAAATACTGTTCCGAAGGGATACCTAAAGTTTAGATTAACGTGAGCAAAACCGCATGCAAAAGGTAGTATCTATGCATAAAATACGAATTTAAATGTGACCTTTTCAGTCACTTTTAAAAGTTTCTGTCTGTCTGTTTGTATGGACACGACTCACTCTTAAAGTACTCGATAAAACAAAAAAATTATTAAACATATCTTATAGTAATATTTAGTCTTAATTTCAGTAAAATTAGTTAACTCTATCAAAAGTAATTGTAATTTTAATGACAACGCGAATTAAGTACGAGAGAAAAGTAAATTATTAAATGGACGTAATAATAGGTCTTTACCTATGTAATTGCCATTCTGCAGTACTGGCCATTTCAAATCATATTAATTTTTGTTTGGCTAAGAATTCTAATTTCAAATTAATTTTATTTTGAAAACATGGAATTATTTTTCCAAAAGTAGTCATTTGTCTATTGATTAGTGTTACATTTTCAATCTTTTTTGTCATCATGGGTATACGTTAAAAATTCGAGTAATTATGAAATATGAGTACCGTCGTGGCAGCAACGCGGCACAAGCGGCACGCAACATCAACGACGTTTACGGAGCTAACACTACAAACCAACGCACCGCCTGTTATTGGTTTGCTCGCTTCTGTTCTGGGAATTTCGACCTGAAAAATGAACCTCGCGGTCGTCCGAAGATTTTAGTCGACAATTACGAATTAAAGGCGATTGTGAAAGCTGATGATACACAATCTACGGCTGATTTAGCAGCAGCTTTCGACGTTAGCGTCAAAACAATTTTGGTCCATTTGCGTCAAATTGGTAAGGTAAAAAAGCTTGATAAATGGGTGCTCCACGAACTCAATGATCGCCAGCGCGAAGTACGCGTCGAGATGTGCCTTGCACTGCTCAACAGACACAAAAATGAAGGAATTTTGAACCGCGTTGTTACCTGCGATGAGTTGGTTGGATCCTAGTACAGCACCTAAGCAATGCCCTAAACGAAAACTTACCCCTGGAAAAGTGATGGTCACTGTTTGGTGGTCTAGCGCCGGTGTGATTCATCACAGCTTCTTACCAAACGAGGTGAGTATTACTGCAGATGTGTACTGTAAAGAACTGAACACAATAATGGAGAAGCTGGCATATCTCCAACCAGCATTGGTCGCTCGTCTCCGCTGCTCCTGCATGACAACGCGCGATCTCATACTGCATAGCAGACGGTCTTCAAGTTGCAAAAACTGGGGTCGGAAGTTCTCCGTCATCCGTCCTACTCATCAGACCTTGCGCCTACAGACTACTACTTTTTCCAGAATTTGGATAACTCCTTGGCGGGAAAAAAATTCAATACCCGGGAGGCAGTACAAAATGGCTTTGAAGAATTCGTTGCCACCCGTTCAGCTGATTTCATTAAGAAGGGCATCAATCAACTGCCACTACGTTGGCAAAGATGCATTGAAAGCATGGGTGATTACTTCGATTAATACAAATAAAAAATACATGAAAATAATTCGTTTAAATTTTTTTATACAAAACGGCAATTTTATAGGTAAAGACCTAATATATGTGTACCCATCATACATACCTCAACAACTCTTATATATATTCCGTATCGTATAATTTTCTAAACTATTTTAGTTCGATAAGGGAAAGAAACAAAACCCTTCCACTTTAATGTGTAAGCGTGTATGCGTGTACGTGTGTGGGGGTGATATGTGTAATAATGTTGCAGTCATGTAAGATTTTATGTCACTGTATCGCGCGAGCAGCGCATTCAAGGGCTCCACGCCGAGGGAACGGACCTAAGCTTGAGCCGCTGCCGATGGGGGGCTAATCTGGTATGGTAATCTGGAAATTTACCCACAGAGAATATTTGGCAATTAAGCTTAAAACATGTATTTGCCATACTTGACATTGGCGGAATTGCCTAAAAAGGACTGCTTACAGAAATTCTTTTTTGAATTTTTAAATAATTTACATCGGTGACGCTAAGCCTATAAGATTTCACTTAACAAATATTGTCTTAATATATCTAAAACATGGGATACGTAAGTTATAATTAATTCTGATGTTTAAATTCTCGCGGTTGTTTTCAATGGTTATCATATAAGTTTCTCTGAACATACGACTCCAAATCTTTATATTATCATACTTATAGTATCAAAACAGTGAAACGTTTATGAAGAACTAGAGAAAATACACCGTATAGTGCATATAAAATCATAGTTTATTAAATTTTAATAACTCTTTATTCATTGAAGCTATATTTTATAAAATAAACATGTACGGTGTTATTGCAAAAAATACGTATTGAATTCTTGCTTTAAAAAGGTTACTTTTAAATGCACCGCGCTCGAAGAATGTTCGCCATCTTGCTCATTTGTCTCGCTTTGGTTAGGTTAGGTTTGACTTGCGAAAAAAGGATAATGCGAACTTGTCTCGGACGAGCGCGATGCATTTAGTACGAAACCTTCTTAAAGCAAGTATTTAATAAGTATTTCACTTGTTTGTAATAACACCGCAAGGGTCTAAGAAGTAAAGACAGCAAAAAATCGAAATTTGTCCAGTACTTTTTTAATGACGGGCGCACAACTTCATACCTTTACCATTTTATTTATAGTACTTGGACGACCGAACCTAGCTTGGTTCTTTAAAAACATTTTAAGTTAACTTTTTTAAATAAAATAAATTGTTAGGTTTGCCTCATTTTTTGCAAAAAAAAAAATTAAAAAAGATATCTTTTTTACTGTCACTCGGGTTCGAACTTGGGTTAACCGGAATTTCGTGAGCAGCCGATTTTCATCTGGGCTATTTTTGTTTCGAGAACGGCGGCGAAATTTACCTTTATATTCTAGCTATATATTTCCATTGTCTGAAAATTCAGTAAAAAAAGTTTTCTATGAATGGAATCTACCTAGATCGATTTATCGTCCCCGAAACCACCTACATACTAAGTTTCACGGAAATCGCTGACACCGTTTCCGAGATCCTGAATACATAACAATATAAAAATACACAAGAATTGCTCGTTGAAAGGCATTAGATAAATAGATACTCGTAGATTTAAGACACCTAAAAATTTCTTTTTAAGTTTTTTACTTTGAAAAAATTATAATAACCCACCGAAGAAAAGGAGACCTAACACGATTATCGAAAAAACTTCTATTTATGAAATAGAATTGCTATTTAAAAATAATTTCAATTATTCAAGTCGTGCAGTAGATCGTTTATCGTCCGATAATGTTTTTCACGTCACTTTTATAAGGTGTTGCGATATAATTTACTAGCATCGATATGTCTTATGTGGTATCAATGTTTTTTCTTGTTTAGAATAAAGCTGGTTTCAGTCTCCATATAGCGTAGTCATATTTTACCTCTATTCATTTGTATCGTTGTTATATTTATTGTAAAAGTTAATGTTTAGATCGAGTTCGATGTAGTGATAAATCATTGTTTTTAATCACATACTTGTTCGTTAACATCTGTTTTTAGTTATTCGTAAAGTCTCTAAACATTTTAAATTGAAGTTATTCTATTAATAAGTTGCAGGTTTTACATTAGCAGCGGCTTGTGTAGAGTGTAACAGGTATATCCAATATTTGTCTATACTACTTCTATATTAATATTATAAAGCTGAAGAGTTTATTTGCTTGCACGCGCTAATCTCAGGATATACTAGTCCGATTTGAAAAATTATTTCAGTGTTAGATATCTCATTTATCGAGGAAGGCTATAGGTCTATTAGGTCTTTACCTATGAAATTACCGTTTTGTATGAAAAAATTTAAACGAATTTTTTTCATGTATTATTTATTTGTATTAATCGAAGTAATCACCCATGCAATCAATGCATCTTTGCCAACGCAGTGGCAGTTTATTGATGCCCTTCTTAAATAAATCAACTGGACGGGAGGGAAGAAATTCTTTAAAGGTTTTTTTTTTTTTCTTTTTTCGAACTGACTACGCTATTGACCTAGCAAGGTCTTAACAGCTTCACCGAACTACTAAGGCGAGCGCTTAAGGCACTCAGCCAATTTTATTTGGGCAACTAGCTCAAGGGTGCACGGCACACCTCGGCTTGGCTGTTGCCTGTTACATGCAAACTCGCGACCTAACTTAGCTAACCTAGCTAACTATTCATATATGTTTGAGTTGTTGAGACGCATATGTGTACCAAGCATACACGTCTCAACAACCCCTCCATATATTTTTTTTATCGGAAAATTAGAGTTTTTTCAGTTCATTAAGGGAAAAAAATAAAACCCTTCCACTTCCATATGTAAGCGTATAAGCGTGCACGTGTGTGGGGGTGATCGTGTAGTGTTGTAGCAGTGATGTAATTTTTTTTTGTGTCACTGTATCGTGCGAGCAGCGCACTCAAGGGCTCCACACCGAGGAAACGGACCTAGGCTTGAGTCGCTGCCGAGGGGGGCCTAATCTGGTGTGCGGGAGTGAAATTTACCCCCAGACCACGGCGGCGTGATCTGTGGTTACGCGGGCGTGGGCGTGAACACGGTCTGTTTGGAGAGACAGGCTGGTACTGATCGTTCGCTGCCGTTATTTCATCGGGAGGATCGGTAAAAATATGTCGCGGGCGTCTTTTGTAGCGAGCAGCGTTAGGTATGGTTTCGTATTTTGCAGCGGATACCACTAACGGACTGGGATGATTCGCGGCTTTTTCGAAGTAACTCCTAGTAAGGGATTTAATGTACGCCCAGATAAAAGGCATCTCCAGATCCTTGTGAAGATCCTTATTCCGGACGTACCATGGGGCGCCGGTAACTTTACGTAGAACGCGGTTCTGGAGAACCTGTAACTTTTGAAAATTATCTTTTGACATATGTGCAAAAACGGGACTGCTATATGTCATCACGGGACGGATACATGTCTTATACAAGGTGAGCTTGTGTCTGAGGGACATCTTACTCTTATAACAATCCCAAGGATGGAGGCGACCCAAGACCATAGCGGCTTTGTTTCGCACTCTATCTATATGTGACTTGAACTTTAAATGCTTATCTAATGTAACACCGAGATATTTGACCTCGCCGGCCCACGGTATATCGGCTTCATATAGCCTGATGGGCTCAAGGTTATTACTACGTCGCGAAGGGTCGAAAAGTATCGCGGCACTCTTATCAGGATTAACTTCTATCCGCCATCGACGAAACCATTCACCGAGTTTGCAAACGGCTTTTTCGATGCGCTTCCTAAGAAAGTCCGACCGCCAGCTGGAAGTGTAAATAACGGTATCGTCAGCATAACAACCTACCTCGACCCCCGGAGATCGAGGTAGATCGCTGATGTACAGGTTGAATAGTGAGGGCGCGAGTATGGAGCCCTGTGGCACACCTGAGCGTATAGGGTGGGGCGGAGATAGTTTCCCATCCACTTTAAAACGGAAAGTCCTATCAGTGAGATAGTCGCGGATAATATGAATTAACCTATCGGGTACTCGAGATTTACATAATTTATGGATGTGCCCTCCGTGCCAGACCTTATCGAAGGCCTTGGCGACATCGAAGAAGACTGCAATTGTGCGTTTCGGTTTACGTTTCGGATCGGCGTTAAATTTAGAGAAAATGTACTCCGTGAGGCGGAGCACTTGATCTGTACACGAGTGTTTGGCACGAAATCCAAACTGCTCAGGCGGTATTAAATTAAGATCTGAAATCGTGACCTGGAGTCTGTTCAGAAGGAGCCGCTCGTATAAATTACCTAATGTATCCAACAGGCTAATCGGGCGATAGCTATCGGGAATCGTAGCTTTTTTGTCAGGTTTGTGTATGCCTATCACTACGGCCTTCTTCCAGGCGGCTGGAAAGTGGCCCTGAGACATGGCCGCATTGAAGATGCAGACCAATAAAGCTATAATGCGATCAGGGAGGAGTCTGTGTACTTCGTTCCTGATCCCATCGGGACCTGGGGACTTCCTAAGCTTTAGACGCTTGATGGCATCCGATACTTCATCAAAAGTGATAGAAGTTAGTATATCAGCTGGCGGGGACGCTAACGCGTGCTCTACCGAAGTCTCGATCGATCCAATATGTATAGGGTCAGTGTTTGCTGTGTTCGGTGAACATTGTTTCTCTAAACTCGCGGCGAGACACTCCGCCTTGTCTATACTATCGAACGCGGGAGGCAACCCGGGGCCTCTATCGAGAGGGGGCATCGGAATAGTCTCATCTGACTTAAATGTTCGCGCGAGTTTCCAGTACGCCAGGTGGGATGGCCGGATGTCCTCCAGGAGCCTATCCCATCTGTCGGCCCGGATCTCAGAAATACGAGTCCTAACCTTCTTTCGTAATAATCGTAACCGATCGCGATTCTCTACAGACGGATAAGTGACGTGAGCTCGAGTCGCGGCGTTCTTTTCCGTGATTAACTTCCTTATGTCGTCTGGGAGTATAAAGCGGCGATCGTTCACCGCTTGTACCTCTTTCGAGGTCTCCCTGACAGCGGTCTGAAGATAGTCGACCAGGGAATCGATAGCCAGATCTGCGTCGGCTTTCGACACCAACACGTCTGGGATCCTGTCTAAACTTAGAGTCGTCGGATTATCTTTGAAATAACGCGCGAGTTTCGCGTAATCGGCCACCCTGACCGACGGAGGGGTGGCATCCGAGCACGATCCTTATAGCAATATTACTGGGCGGTGATCTGAGTCAAGTTCGTGTACGACTTGTATGAGTCGTAACCGAAGCGTGACATTTTTTAAAAGAGCTACGTCTAACACTGTCGGACGACAGTTATCTTGATAGTGAGTGGGTTCCGGAGGGGCTATGACATCAAAAGCTAATCGTTGCCTAGTCTGTCCAGTATCTTCCCGTTACGAGAAGTAGTTGGACTATTCCAGATGACGTTCCCGCTGTTGAGGTCCCCCGCTATAATGACGGAGTCTCCTAATTCGAACAACGCTTCTAAATCGGATTTTAATAACTCTTTATTCGGCGAGAGATACGCGGATACTATTATGACGGACGGATGTCCGGTCATCCGTAGTCTGCACACTGACACTTCCATATTGGATAGAGCGGGTGGATCTACTGGCAAACAATATAAGGAGCGTTTAAAATAGATTAGGGTGCCACCTCCGCGGGTGGTACGGTCATTTCGAATTATATCATAATTCGCGATTCGCGGGCTACGCATTTTCGGTTTTAATAACGTTTCCTGTACGAGGAAAATATTTATTTGTTTATCGCGCAAGAAGGCAGCTACTAGATCGCGCTGTGTTGAGAGATTCCTAGCATTAAAAAATGAAAGAGATAGACCGCGCGGTTTAACCCTATTCATTGCCGCAAACATCGTTAAACCGATTTATTATAATGAGCACGGGCAAGTTAGTTCATTGTCCTAGCAAGAGCCGGGAAACGCGCGAACGCTCTGAGCATATCCTGACTTCTCTTCGTCACGAGAAGCTCCGCAAAAGGTAAGACGTCTACTACGTCGTGCACGACCATTAACTGGCTAATCCAGTCAACACCGTCGAAAGAAAAGGTGCTGAGGCGGTCGTATTGAATAGGCTTCGCCTGCGGAGGCTGAGCCTGAGGTTTCGGAGCCTGGGGCTGAGGTTTGGGAGCCCAGGGGGCCAGAGGGGCCCGCACGGGTTGCGGCGCGTGCGGCACAGAGGTTGGCACGCGCGGGGAGGGTGCGGGCGCTGCCGGGGTGCGGGAGGCACCCGACAGGCCGGGGAAGGCCTCTACGGACATGAGTGGCGGAGGCGGAGGGCGGGTGGCGCCGACAGGAGCTCTGGCCGCCTGTCTCGCTTGCCGAGGGCGTTGCGTGCGCGGGGCGCGGGGACAGCCGCGATAATTCGCGGGATGACCCGCGTTCCCGCACAGAACACAGCTCGGAGGGTCTGCTGAGGTCGGGGTACGCGAGCACTCCCTAGTGGAGTGATCCCCCAGACATTTTACACACCTGGGACGCAGGTGGCAGTTTCTAGCTGAGTGACCGTAACCCTGGCAGTTGTGACAATGCGAGGGCGCGTAAGACTTACGCGGGGGTTCTACAGATACGCCCGTGAGACCGCACACGGACGTGACGTTAAAAATGTCCTTGCCTTCCTTGGTGCGGTCAAGAATGACCAACACCAAGTTGAATTTGACCTTTGTATGCGGGTGGTACATGCGGTGTACTTCCCGGACGGGGAAATTTTTATCCTTAAGGGACTCTAAAACCTCCTCGGTTGAGATCTCGACCGGGATGCGTCTGAGTACTACACGGAGGAGACGCTCCTCCTCTAATGCATACGTAAAATATCCTATCTTCTGCCTACGAAGGAAATCGGTTAGTTTAAGGTGATGGTCGGTGCTGGTTACCTTAACTTGGATGCCTGCTTGGGTGTTCAGGGCGGACGTGTAGTGTATACCTAGTTTTTTGAGTTCGGTGGATATGAACATCCACTGCGATTTGTCTTGAATCGTGATTGGGGGTGGCGGGCGGGGCTTTTTAGCCGACGCTGCGGAGCCGACAGCGTTAGGCTGGGTGAGCGGAGTAGACGTGGACGTGGACGGGGCGGTGATAGGACAGGTTCTACCCGAACGTGGCCTCACGCTTTGTGACGTAGCCGCGTTAGGCACCCGGGCGCCGTCTACCCTACTCTCTATGCAAGGGAGTTTTCCCGCCGGGCTTCCGGAGCCCGAGTCGGAATCGGAAGAGCGTGAACCGCGGCGGAAACGTTTATTATACGAAACGATTTTGTAACCGTCATCGTCATTTTCAATCGCGGAAGGCGTGAGAATCACGGGTGACTCGGAGATTGCGGGCGGCACGGTGGATGCCGCTACGTCGAGCTCCATATCGGAGCCGGTCTCCGAGCTGGAGCTTGGTATGGGAGCTTCTAACAGGCCCATATCGGTGTTGTTCGATAGTGACTGTATCGGGAGGGCCGCGAAAGAGTTCGCGGTAGCAATGCGTGGCACATATTGAGCGTCCTTCATGGACGGAAAACAATATCGCGCAAGAATGGCATCGACGGCATTTTTGTCGACGCCAATGGCTAGTAAATCGTCACGGAGTCCTATGAAAGTATTATTTTGGGCCATTCCGTGGCCTGAGGGGAACGCGAAACAACCTCACTGCCTTAAAGGCAGGAGGGCACGCCAAACGAAAAACTACGAGACTATCCCGAGTCTGGATCAAAAGAGCTATTTAAAACGAAACAAAATAGGTGAAGATATAAATATATACGTGAGCGAGACAGGGGAAAAATAACATAAAACTATATAAGTAAACAAAAAGTAAATAAATATATTAAGAAACAAATGAAGAGTTAGAGAAATATGTAAACAAATAGATAAAAAAAAGAGTATACAAATAAATATATCAAGAAACAATTAAAGCAATAAATAAATAGAAAGGAAGGGTCTCACTCAGTTCTAGGAAACAGAACGCAGCTGTGGCACAGGTGTCCGTGCAGGTGCGATCGGAACAATGAGAACGAGCACTCGCGAAGCAATAACTGACGTCACTAAATCACGAATATCGAAATCGAGGCGAGCTGCAAAGCAGACAACCGCTCGGGTTGAATGCCAAATCGGAACTCAATTCTTTAAAGGCATTTTGTACTGCCTCTCGGGTATTGAATTTTGTTCCCGCCAAGGAGTTATCCAAATTCTGGAAAAAGTAGTAGTCTGTAGGCGCAAGGTCTGGTGAGTAGGGCGGATGACGGAGAACTTCCAACCCCAGTTCTTGCAACTTGGAGACCGTCTGCTGTGCAGTATGAGGTCGCACGTTGTCGTGCAGAAACAGCGGAGACGAGCGATTGACCAATGCTGGTTGGAGATATGCCAGCTTCTCCATCATTGTGCTCAGTTCTTAACAGTACACATCTGCAGTAATGCTTAACGCGTTTGGTTAGAAGCTGTGATGTATCACACCGGTGCTAGACCACCAAACAGTGACCGTCACTTTTCTAGGAGTAAGTTTTCGTTTAGGGCATTGTTTAGGTGCTGAACCAGGATCCAACCAAGTTGCTGAGTGCTTGAAACAGAATCTATTTTTCATCGCAGGTAATAATGCGGTTCAAAATTCCTTCATTTGTGTGCCTGTTGAGCAGTGCTAGGCACGTCTCGACGCGTACTTCGCGCTGGCGATCATTGAGTTCTTGGGGGACCCATTTTCAAACTTTTTTACCTTGCTAATTTGACGCAAATGGACCAAAATTGTTTTGACGCTAACGTCGAAATCTGCTGCTAATTCAGCAGTAGATTGTGTATCATCAGCTTCCACAATCGCCTTTAATTCGTAATTGTCGACTAAAATCTTTGGACGACCGCGAGGTTCATTTTTCAGGTCGAAATTCCCAGAACGGAAGCGAGCAAACCAATAACAGGCGGTGCGTTGGTTTGTAGTGTTAGCTCCGTAAACGACGTTGATGTTGCGTGCCGCTTGTGCCGCGTTGCTGCCACGACGGTACTCATATTTCATAATTACTCGAATTTTTGTAACGTATCCCCATGATGACAAAAAAGATTGAAAATGTAACACTAATCAATAAACAAATGGCTACTTTTGGAAAAAAATTCCATGAATTTAAAATAAAATTAATTTGAAATTAGAATTCTTAGCCAAACAGCTTACAGCAACTTAGCCTGTACAATACAGTACAGTGGCACTGCAGAACGACAATTTCATAGGTAAAGACCTATTATTATCACGCTGACACCTATAGGAGCGGAGCACCAATGAAGAATGTGTCAAAATCGGGGTTAAGGTATGTATTATTTCAAAATATTTTTACCTTCTACGTGAACGAAGTCGCGGGTTAAAGTTAGCGTTAGCCCAAACTAACTATTCCACGCGGTCGAAGTTACGGGCAGGAGCTAGTGTATGTAATACATAGAATTCTTCTGTCCGCGTGTATGTGAGCTGAACTCTGACTGAACCGAACCTCACGAAAGTTTTTCTATGTGTTTAGGTGTATTCAGTAATGGTTTAGATTGACAATTACACCTGGTAGGTGGCGTTGCGATTCTAGGTTTTTTTTATTAATTTCAGGGCAGGACAAGGGCTGCCGGTCCAGCTAGTCATTTTATAGAATATTATTCCCTGTACATAGTTTTATATTTAATAGTTTAATACTCGCGACTTCGTCTGCACTGTCGTATGCTTGCGCACGAAAAATACATTGTTTGTCTTCAATAAATTTTGATATAATTATTTGTACAGTAATAGGTGAAAAAAACCTGTTCTTTTTAATTACGTGTCATTAAAATTCTAAATTGTTTATAGAAGTGGGCGATTATAGTTAGCCGGCGGGCATTAAAATGGTCATCCACCGTGCCATAGTTCCATCATTATGCAGCTGTTTTCTCTCACTAAAAATTCAGATTTCTTATAAGAAAATATATTTGTCATTATCTCATCTCTGTAATTAATCGTATCGTATTAGTAGAGTATTATCGTATTTAAATTTATATATATGTGTGTATATCAATACCGAATTTTAGTCTTTTTTCTTTATGAAACAGGATGTTATCACATTACGATGCTAAATCAGCTAGATTTAAAAACGTCGGTTGTAAAGCAATCTGCCTACATAAGTAACAAAACATATTTTTATGTACGTTCATATTATTGACTAGCTGTGCCCGCGACTCCGTCCGCGTGGAACCTAATGTAAAGAAAACAGTGAATAAAATCATCTAAATATATTAAGTCCTTTTAATTATGTACTTTTCTCTCGTACTTAAGCCGCGTCGTCATTAAAATTTCAATAACTTTTGATAGAGTGAAACGATTTTAATGAAACCAAGATTAAATATTACTTGAAAATATGCTTTATGATGTCCTTGGTTATGTCGTTAACGCATAACTCTAAAAGTGATTTATCTTCAAACAAACAGATAGACAGACAGACAGATTTCTGACAATGATAGTAATGTATTTTTTTACTTATTCTAAGACACATGCAATAATTTTTTTGACAAAAATCTAAAAACTATGGGCACGTAACATTTTTAGCTTTTGAATTATATTATGGATTTAATTATACTATAGAACGCAATGATTGGTTAATATCTCTGATCATGTTTGCACTCGTATAGAGTTACACACGTCAGATATATCGGATCGTTTTAATGTAAATCTTGCTGCTGCTTCGAATTGATTAATAAATAACACACATACATTAATACTTCTAGGAATCTTTAATAACTTTGTTATGCCACTTATGGCTATGTTTCTATAATTATAATGATTGTTTTAATTGCAATATGTCAAGGCATATAAAATATTAACAGTATAACTTAAAAGAACGGAGCTATATATTACGTTACTAGATAAAAAAAATAGGTTGTGTTTTTATTCTTATAGTTATTTTAATTCTCACCCTTTTGAACATTCTGTATATCTATGCAAATATTAGGAAGTTCTAGAAATTGTTTATTTGAATGCAATAGTTTCTATTGAGTACAGTTGTAGGTTATGTAACATCACGCTAAGAACGTCAGGAGCAGAGCACTTACCATTCAAATGTGTTTAGCGTCAACGAATTAAAGATCAAAAGATCATGGCTAATAATTAAAAAAACTGTTTTAGAATAATTACTTCCTTTGGTTATGTTTTTTTAAGCGAATACTCTTTAGGCGCCCTGAACAGTGAACGAAAGTGAACCGGTTTGATCTGGTCGGTGATGCACTGAATCCTGTATACTGAGCTCCTGTCGTAAATATTATTCATGTAATAAATACTTGAGTTATAACAAAATGTACCACAATCGATAGACGTTAGTTCATTATTTGTCGTCAGTACATTTGTCTATCTGCCCATTTCCGTGCGTATAACTCCAAAAGATCTATACCGATTGTTTTTCTTTGAAACCTGTATACTGGACTTCTGTCATAAATATTATTCTTGTAAAAATACTTAAGTTGTAACAAAATGCACCACAATCGAGAGACTTTAGTTCATTATTTGTCAAGAGTACATTTGTCTATCTGTCCGTTTCCATACTTATAACTCCAAAAGATCTATTCCGAATGTTTCTTTTTTATAGATATATTTTTTCTTTTGAGGAAATGATTTAACTCTATTAAGATTTATGTTTTGTATGTCCCGACTGACATTTTTATTATAGTTCGCATCGTCACGTAACAGCGGTCACTGTGATTTAAATATAAAAATTAGATTTATGGACCTGCCAATTGATTTTATTTTTTGATACTTTAAATTCTAAGCATTTGCCAACTGCATTATATTGTTTAATGTTAGATGGTTTAACTAGAATATAAATGCGCAATGTAGCTCCTGGTCATAATTTTGTGTCGACTTCGTCTTTCCAAAATATTATACTAAAACCTTGTCAGAGAATATGTGTATATATATATACGCTCTTTGAATGCTTAAACACTAAGTATTTATAGACGAAAGTATATATGTAGCCTTTTTCGTACTTTTTTTATCAATCCTACTTAGTGAAAACTTATCAAGTGAGTATTATAGTAACTACAAACGTCTTGTGATCATTTTAAAGTTTAAACAAGATGGCGGCCTTTTGTTAGAACTTTCTAAAGAGTCGTTTTTGGATTGCACTGTGCTTACCATCAGGCATAGTGCAGTCACTTTGCCGAGCTACTATAAAAAAAACTACTTTTGTGTCTGAACACGCAAAACTTTAAAGTTTCAGCACGCTATTTGGTTGAATTCTTTTAGTTAGTACAACCGTACGAAGTCGGAGCATACAACTAGTAAAAATAAGAGTCCAAATATCAAGTAATTATTTATTATTTAACTAACATTAATCGAAACTCGTTTATGGTTGCGATCTCTTTTATTGTACCAAATTGGTCAATTTAGTTATCATAACAGCAATAATGGTCGCGAAAAAATGGAATTGTTGTGAACGGTGCGGATATCTTTAAGGAGTTAATAACAAAAAAAAAAACGAAGAAGAAAATAATGAACGCTACGTACAACTGTAATTTTTAATAACATCTGCAATTTGTTTTGATTGGCGAGTTACGTGTAACGAAACTGTTCTTGTTGAGCAAAAACAATATATTTTAAAGTTATGGGTTCTGTATCAATTTTTGTTTGTCATTTGTGAAACTTGGAAGGTTCAAATACGATTGTAGGAATTAACAAGGTATATGCATTAACATGAGGTGAGAATAGAAGTTTCATAGTAAAAACAATATTATTAAAGTTTAATATTTGCTTGACATATACTAGCTGTGTCCATGATTTCGCACGAGGTTGCTATTCTTTGTTGTTGCAACTTGTCGTAAATTGATTAGTTATACCCACATGGATATCATTTAAATATTGTTCATATTCAAAAGAAGTTTTATAAAATGCCAATTTTTATGTCGGTTGAACGCAATAGACATTCAGGTGATGCAGAGCTACTTAGTGGCAAGTGATAGTAAACTGCTGAATATAAAAACTTTCTCAATCAAAAAACAAGTGTAACGATATCTGATAAACCAATATCTATTTCTTAATATAAATATAGATGCATTTATTATGTATCGTCCGGTGAAGCTGTTAAGACCTTGCTAGGTCAATAGCGTAGTCAGTTCGAGAAAAAAAAAATTATGTATTGTAATCTCAATTTACCATTGTTAAATTAATTTTGCTATTTCTGCTCTAGCTTTGTTTTTGCGAGGGAATCGAAGTTTTTCCGCTATTAGTTTTTTTTTTTCATTATCTGTAGTTTTTTTGCGTTTAGTTTTTTCAAATCATAGAAGGCAAACGAACAGGTGCCATCTGATGTTAAGTGATCACCGCTGGCCATAGACATTAGCAACAACAGGGGAGTCGCAAGTGCGATGCCAATCTGTGATTGTGTAGAATGACAAAAACGGGGAGGGGGGGAGAGGGCGGAGAAAGGATCTTCTTCGGTGTTCTCATTGACTGAACAGAATGCAACAATGAAATCACTGTTACTTCACGTGTTTGAGCGTGGCTCTAGCACCTATAATCTTTAGCTGGTAAGAGTGAACGAAGGCGAACGAATACAAACAAGTGGATTTTACTAATGGATACCACTCACGTGGTCGCTCGTCCATACAAAGAGAACACAAACAAAATACATTCGGTAAATTACTGACGAATATTGCGTTTCTACATTGTGATTTAATATACTCGAGATTTATTATTAATATTACAGGTTCTTAATAATTTCTTTGCCTTCAGTAAATTGTCTATACCTACTCATTCATATTCTTTAGTTCCCTGTCTGCATTCGGTTTGTCCACACCATGATAAATACAGCGATAATATGTTAACAAAGTTTTTATTTTTATTGAAGAACCCTAAAGTTTATAATGTTCAGAAATTCCCGTAGTAAGTAACATAGTCTTTTATTTTTAAATCGATAGACCAGTCGAATGCACCGTGAAGCACAACTAAAATGATTAGTATAAGCGCCTCTAACGAATGTAACAATTTGACGGCGCTTGTCTCGGTATCGCACGTAACTAGTTTAAAATTGTTTTGAATAAGTCGATATTGCCTAGCATTAATGTAAGGAACTTTATATATTATATAGCGTGCAGGTTCGTCTTTAATTTAATGTTATTTTAAAGTATTGGCTAGTCTTAGGTTTAGTTATAGGACTGTGCATTTTCAATTGAATGTTTAGTGAGGAACTCGAGCCTCCATAACACGAGACTGTGGATGAAGCAAGGTAGACTCGAGACAGCGTGTACAAGTTCTACACTTCCCTCAAATCATTTCGTCCAAAGAGATATCTTTGATACTTCTATTGGAGACCTCTTCCTGGGTGAAGGTTTCGATGAAGGTGTGATCCAGCAGTACACTTGAGTTAGTCCATTATATAGTCTAGCGCAGTGTTTCCCAACGTGGGCCCCACGCCCCACAGGGGGACAATTTGATAGTTAAGGGGGCAATTTAGAAATGGACTTCACACGATTTTAACCCTTTCGCTTTGGGTTATTTAAATGCAATATCGGTGACATATTTAACAAAAAAGGCAAATTCTTAAAAAAAAATGCCGTAAATAAATATTAGGTATAATTTCGTTTGACGTTACCAAAGTATCAACTGGGTAATTAGAGTCGTCAATTCAAGTTAGTTTTTTATTATATGATTAGAAATTTTACTAACGATGTTTTGATAACAAGTTCATAGTGATTTCTTTCTAAAACTTATCGTTTATATTCCATAAAGGAACAAAACAATTGTAAAAGGTTTCAAAAGGTTAAAAATTATGTATGGGGAGGCGTCATACAAGTTTTAGAAAAGTTAAGGTGGGGCATGGCCTAAAAAAGGTTGAGAAACACTGGTCTAGCTTTCTTACGTTCACGTTCTTAAGAGTCTTCATTTAAAATGACGTGCGATTATGGTCAAATGCTATTACATAAAAAAGGCGAGACCAGTTCTTGTGCTCCTGTTAAAGTATGATGAAAGAACACAATAGGGTTTTAATTGATAAGAGTGTGGCATAGCTCACTCATAATGCAAAATTACTCTACGATTTAAAAAAGCCCACTTGTTAGAATTGTGTCGGTTATTATATTTAACGGCATTACCACTTTATAGTACAGTTATTCTCTCAGTAAAATGCTGTTTTAGAAAAGAACTCTACATTAGGGTTAGCACTGTTTATTATTTATACTTTATAGGAACAAAATCGTTCTTAGGTACCCAGAATAGTCGTAATATAGACGGTATTTTCTGAAAAACGTTTGCGTTTCAAAATGCTTCAGTTTATATCATATTTTTTTTTATTGAATCACGACAAAGTGACTGCACTATGCCTGATGTTAAGCATAGTACAATCCAGAAGCATCGGCAACCACCGATAGACAGATTATCCATCGCCGGTCGCCGTTGTCATGCCGGCCATAATGACGAAAGTCACTCAGTACTGGATATGCACAGGCTGATCCCGAAACGCGACACGCAGAAGCGAGTCACTATGATGGGCTTTTTCGCCATATACATGGTGGTTGCGACCCAGTCGGGCTGTAAAACCCTACCACCCCGCTATCGCCATTGCCTCGTTCGTTGATCAGCAGGGTGCACCACGTGCAGGTGAGGTTGGCTTGGGTGTCTCAAGTCTTAAGATGTTACTCGACACCCCTTACACCCCATACTATTTAATTTAATTTAAAATTTTTAATTTATAGTCCAGTGAATGGGAAAACGCGATCTTAATACTGTAGATCGAATAATTTTTCGTAAATTTTCAATTAAATTCTCACGATTCGATATAAAGCTTACACGTGGTTTTGTAAATCGACACTTTTTTATTTGTATAGATAAATTACATTCGCTTCTAGTTCAAATATCTATATATTAATACGTGAAGCAAAAATTTTGTACCCCTTTTTAAGGTAATTCTTTGAACGTATGAACTTGAAATTTGCCATAGTTAAAGTTTATATGGCGGAGAAGTGCAGGAAGCTATTTATTTTATATAAAATGCATTAGAATTACATTACATTAATTAAAATATGCATTACTCACACTACTGCTTGAATTTTACACAACATATACACACATGTAAATAAAAAAGACATTTTGACAGCCGTCAATAACCGATTTAAAAAAAATTTTCGAAGGAGTTTGCTATGCTCAACTGTATGTATTCTTTACTCCTACATTCTGATTACCCTTTTTCATCCTACATTCAACAATTTACGCGATTTACGTTCCATACTTTACATCCTCTTTGAATTGAACTGGGCAATTGCAGGTTAATTTTACAATGATATAATAATTTTAACATGAATGACGTTGCATGCCTTATATGCCCTTAGAAATCGATTGGTCAAATTTTAGGTTAATTTTATAATAATATAATATGTATATTCATAAAATATTATACATTAATAATTAATTAATAAACAATTTATCTTTTTAGTACATTTATGAAACCACTGAAATTATTATTCTGTTTGGTTTTATTGGATGCCAAAATGGTGCCAAATAGGTGCCAGGAGTACTTTTATTTCATTTCACTTGGCTTCATGTTGTCATGTTTACTACCTGTTTTTGTTTCAAATTTATAATTAATTTCAATTTTCATTTACACATAGTTTTTTTTATGCTTATATAATTAAAAGCAAATGGGAAATATTTGAGTGGCCATGATGAAAACCTTTAATTATAGAAGTATACGCTTTGACAAAAGAACCCTAATAAAGTTCAAACTTTAAAATATCAATAAACTATGGTCGAATGTCGACCACTGGGCGCCCACTCTTATACTTAAATATAGGAGTGAAATAGTATACTCAATCCTAATGAAAAATTGTGTTTTAATGTTGAATGAGTCACAGTGTAGAAGACTTAAACATACAATGGAACGGGGCGTTTTCCCAAGAGCCCTCTTCATCACACAAATCGCCACACCTACTCAGGGTAAGCAGTGGAGTATACACAATTCGTATGTCATTTACAAGTTGACACGTCGACAATTTGCGCAAATTATTTTAGACACGAATAATAGTTAGTCGACACGCAGAACTGTGTGGGTATTTTTTTGTGTTTTAAGATATTCTGTACAAGCTTTAAATGTTTATGTAAACATTTATATTGATACTAGCTTCTGCCCGCGATTTTGTCCGCGTAGAATGGTTACTTTGGGCTAACACTAACATGCAGTGGAAGCTCTGAAAAGGAAGAAATCTCGATTTTGGAATATTCTTCATTGGTGGTCTGCTCGTATTGGTCTGATCGTGGCATAGCCTATAAGCCTTCCTTGAGAAATGAGTGATCAAACATTGAAAGATTCTTTTTTTAATCGGACCAGTAGTTTCTGAGATTAGCGCATTCAAGCTAACAAATTCTTAAGCTTTATTATAATATTATAAGTTTAGAATATAGATTTAGTGTTATTTATATTTCAAATAGGAGTCATCTATTTGATCGTCAAATATAAGAATTATATAGTAGTATATATACCTAAATCGTAGAAAACTAATTCAATTGACAACAGTAACTATTTTAAAATCCTCATGCACTACATTAAATTTATTAATAAGAATATAATTATCAACTAAACAAATAACGCTTCATCGCTAGTCTCCACAAAGTTATGTTTCTATGTAGTGGTATCTGTTACAAAAATCATGTATAATTGAATTCCTTTTAGTGGTCATTCGCATACAAACTTCTGGGGGATTTTTTCTGTTTTATCAGTTGTTTTTTTTACAACATAAATGCATCCATTTTTTATTAATTCTTGATAATAGAAATATTATTTTTTTTTGAAATAATATAATAATAGTTTTAATTTACTATGGATTATGACATAACAAATAAAAACTATACCTTCCAAAGCGATACAAAACCACTTCAATGGCAACACAGTGGGGATTATTTCTCTAGGGAAATATACAGAGTGTTGCCACACCTTGGGTGGCGGCCATCTGTAATTTATTAACAGGTTAAATTTCTAATTAAGCCCCGCCTATATTTTTAATATCTGTATTGTCGGATTACGTTTCGCTTTATCGTTAAGTACTGTCGGAGTGTTTGGGCAGTTTATGGCCACGTTTGCCGGTTGTGTGGACCGGTCCAGCGGGTTACTGTGCTAACGGACACCGCTGTTTATCTTGGTAGGCTTTTTGCTATCTCTAATACATATTTATAGTACTAACATTGATTAAGTACGTAAAAAATTAAAAGGATAAATTTATGCGAGTCGTTTGGATTCGCGCACCTAACTATAATGTTAATGAACTGTACTATAGTTTTGAAGTATTTCTCTTTAGTGGACATTTTGTAATTCAATGGTTAAAGAGATAAGAAACAAGATAATATCAGGTAATACTTAACATTATTATGTTGTAAGGAGCCAATTTATCTATACTAGTAATACAAATATTAGTATCTGGACAACTGAGCCTAGCTCGGTTCTTTAAAAAGACATTTTTTTTACGTACTTTCAGGCATGTTGGAGGCGTTACAAAAATTCTAACAATCATCATTGTTTTAGATACCAACGGGTTAAAAAGAGTTTATAACTGTAATAACAAAATTATTTTCTAAATGAAAATAAACTGTTTAGTTTGCCCCGCAACATAAGCATGTTTTCTAAAAAAAAAGGAATTTAAAAAAGAGTCGACTCGGTTTCGAACTGGGGTTAAACGTATTTTCAAAGCGCTTGATTTCCATCTGAGCTACTTTTGTTTCCACAGCGGCGGCGAAATTTATCTTTATATTCTAGTTATATTTTTTCATTGCCTGAAAACTCAGATACAAAGTTTAATATGGATGAAATCTAGCTAAATCGATTTATGTGACATTGTAGGAGCTAATCTCAGGAACTACTTGTCCGATTTGAAAAATTCTTTCATTGTCTTATAGCTCATTTATCGAAGGTTATAGGCTATGTATCATCACGCAAAGACTGATAGGAGCGGAACATTACTGGAGAATGTTTCGAAATGGTTTTTTTTTCCTCTTGAGAGCTTCCGCTCCGTGTTAGCGTTAGCCCAAAGTAACTATTAGACGCGGACGAAGTCGGGGGCAGAGGTTAGTAATAGGATAAAATAAAGATTTTTTTATTAGACCGAACAGAATTGTTTTGTTTTTAAAGTATACGTTTGTATCTCTATTTCTCGGGTAAATTTTAA